>JABUQX010139688.1:47500-51694 GCA_015478945.1 Trachelipus rathkii
TATATATATATACATATATATTATAAACATATTATTATTATTAAATATATATATATATATATATATATATATATATATATATATATATATATATATATATTTATATATATATATATATATATATATATATTATGTCTATTTATATAAGAGGTTGACTCCAGGAACGAAAATCAATAAAAAATGTATCATAATTTCAATAATTTTAGGGTAAATACATTACAATATAGGGTAACCAACCTAACCTAACCTAACCAAACCTAACCTAAATTAACCTAACCTAATATTAACGGAGTCAACCTCTTATAATGTACATATATATATATATATATATATATATATATATATATGGTTTTATATATATATATATATATATATATATATATATATATATATATATATATATATATATATATATATATATATATATATATATATTTTCTCTTTTTCAAAGAGGATTGATAAAATGAATGAATTCATTAAAGAATTATATCAATAGCATTGGATCATGTGAGTAAAGTTATAGCGACTGGGCTAATAATTTGTAATTTCTTACAAAGCATTGGTTAACCTAGGGTAATTGATAAATAATAGATATAAGAAGTGAGCGATTCAAGATTATTAATAAAATACTATATATATATATATATATATATATATATATATATATATATATATATATATATATATATATATATATATATATATATATTTATATATATATATATATATATATATATATATATATATATATATATATATTTATATATATATATATATATATATATATATATATATATATATATATATATATATATATATATAGGTCGTTTTATCTATCAATATATATATATATATATATACATATATATTTATATATATATATATTAACTACCATCTCCCAGGTAGGGTTTCACCGTGTCAGTTGGACCAGCATCTTCTTCCTTCTGGCCCCGAAACTCTTGATCCTAGAGCACTCTAGAAAACTATTTCTCGGCACAATGGTTTCCGATGTTAGTCCTTGAGTTTTATATTCTCAGGTAGGGTTTCACCCTTTCAGTCAAACTAACATCTTCTCATTAGCTCCATTTCTCTCTCCAAAGCAAAAAAAGATCGTTCTAGAGAAATGGAAACCCAATGCTGATCCAGGAATCTCTACAAGCAGAAGGCTACCTGTGCCGAGTTAGTAGTGTCTTAAATGCCCTTATATATATATATATATATATATATATATATATATATATATATATATATATATATATATATATATATATATATATATATATATATATATATATATATATATATATATATATATATATATATATATATTTTTATTCCTTTAATTATTATTATTATTATTATTATTATTATTATTATTATTATTATTATTATTATTATTATTATTATTATTATTATTATTATTATTATTATTATTATTATTATTATTATTATTATTAATATTATTATTATTAATTTTGTTTTTGTGTTCTATTAGCATTATTATTATTATTTATTATTATTATTATTATTATTAATATTATTATTAATATTATTATTAATATTAATAATATTATTATTATTATTATTATTATTATTATTATTATTATTATTATTATTATTATTAAAATTATTATTATTAATATTATTATTATATTATTATTATTATTATTATTATTATTATTATTATTATTATTATTATTATTATTATTATTATTATTATTATTATTATTATTATTATTATTATTATTATTATTATTATTATTATTATCTCCATCTTAAACAATTTTAAATTATTACAATTAATCACTCTACATTATATTTTATTCTCTTTTATTTAGTTCACCGAGCGTTTAAGATATCGCCTGATTGAACCCTTTTTGATATAGAAATTGAAAGATTAACACAGAATCTAATAAACAATAAAGAACACTTTAAATAATTTATTTGCCAATACCATCAATGAAAACGAAAACGATAAGCTCGTAGTATATTATAAAACTGAAAATATCAGTCAGAAAAAGAGGAAGAGAACAAATTAAAATTAATTTTAAAAGAGCATATTAAAGCAAAAGACGGGAAGAAGCTTATATTAAGATCATACTATAAGCCATTGAAACTGAGCTCGTGCTTCTCTACTCGTGAAGCGCTTTTGGATGGTGAGAGTAGTAACGTTGTGTCCGATTTCAATGTTCTGAAAGTGGATGTAACGCCTCTTATATCGGATACACAACGAATACCCTCAACATGAGAATGTCGCAACATAAGTATAAGCCGAGTAAAGTATTTCAACATTTTAAAGAAGAACATAACAAAAATCCCGATAACAAAATAAAAGAAAACTTTTCCATCATAACAAGAAAGAATGATTTTTATGAATTGCGTCTAGGGGAATCATTGCTCTTAAGGAAACACAAACCAGTAATAAATATAAAATATAATGAAATGTCCAATTTTTTAAACATTTTTAAATAACAAAAAAGTCAATGTACGTTAACTTTTCATAACTTTTAAAATTTTTAATTTTATTTATTTTTAATTGTTATTAGTTTATATTTTATCAAAATTGTTAAAATCTAAAATAAAATTTTTTATTCCTTGAAAATGAGCGAAGTATACGGACGAAAGCTTGGTACTATAATGAAATCAATAGTTTTATTTTATTCCAGAATAATATTAAAGAAAATTTCTTCTGTAGAAAGAAATACTTTCAGGAGGCTTGAAAAAGCATCAAAATCATACATCAAAATAAATGCTGATATTGAGTTATTATTATTATTATTATTATATTATTATTATTATTATTATTATTATTATTATTATTATTATTTATTATTATTATTATTATTATTATTATTATTATTATTATTATTATTATTATTATTATTATTATTATTATTATTATTATTATTATTATTATTATTATTATTATTATTATTATTATTTTATTATTATTATTATTATTATTATTATTATTATTATTATTATTATTATTATTATTATTATTATTATTATTATTATTATTATTATTATCCCTTTATTTTTTACATTTTCTAATCGAAAGACCCAAAGAAAACTTATTGCATATATAACTTTTATTATTATAATTATTATTATTATTATTTTTATTATTATTATTATTATTATTATTATTATTATTATTATTATTATTATTATTATTATTATTATTATTATTATTATTATTATTATTATTATTATTATTATTATTATTATTATTATTATTATTATATTAGTGTTAGGAGTGGGATGTTATTATTATTAATATTAATATTATTATTATTATTACACAGTGGTAATAATAATAATAATACACACACACATTACATACATATATAGGCGAGAGTATATATAGGTATATATATAGGTATATATATTTTTTGAGACCAGAGAGCGAGTGAGAGAGAGAGAGAGAGAGAAAAAGGTGAGAGAGGGAATGAGAGAGAGAGAAAGAGAGAGAGAGAGAGAGAGAGAGAGAGAGAGAGAGAGAGAGAGAGAGAGAGAGTATTATAGAGATAGAGAGAGAGAGAGAGAGAGAGAGAGAGAGAGAGAGAGAGAGAGAGAAGAGAGAGAATATGTATATATATATTGATATGATTTATTATTATATTTGTTACCCCTCTATTTTTCACATTTTCTAATCAAAACACTCAAAGAAAACTTGCTGCGCATGGATAACTTTAATACATTAGCAAGAATTCTCGTTTTGCGTACGTTATACTGCAAGAAAAAATACAGTAAAGAAGGTATTGGAAATCACAAAGATGAAAGAAAGTCATGAATGTTCTTTAGAAAAAATCAAAAAACTTTTAGAAGCAAACAATTGATGAATCTACAATAAGTGACTAATACCTAAAAAAAAAAATGGTGACTAATTTTCACGTAAATAATTCATAATAAGTATAAATAAAATGAATGATATTACGGTATTAAAACCTTTTATTACCATTATTTGTAATGTATAATTTAGAGATGAAAATGTTATATATATATATATTTATATATATATATATATATATATATATATATATATATATATATATATATATATATATATATATATAAATATATATATATATATATATATATATATATATATATATTGAATATGCACGAAAACGCGAAAAACGACGATAAATAAAAATCATTTAAACACCCAAACGAATTGAACGAAGTAAC
>JABUQX010139691.1:5000-46356 GCA_015478945.1 Trachelipus rathkii
GGTTCCTTGACGGTGTTGTGAAGCCCTAGGGGTACGGGCTTAAGCGCTAGCAGTGCTGCGGGTGGGGATACTGGGCCATTCTCAGCCTTTCAGTGAACCCTACGCTCTTGCCAGTAATTATACCTCCCATCATCTATATTAACGTTCGCCAGGTTTGGAGACAAAATATTTAGTATTTAAATTTTTTACTCAAAAGCAGCAATTTAATTTTAAAACAGACTTTTTTTACTTATCTTCAAAAACACTACCACACATAATATATATATATATAATATAATAACATATATAACTATATATATATGCTATATATATATATATATAACCTTATATATATATACTTAACATATAAATAAACTCTCTTTACCTTTATATTTATATATATATGTAATATATATACATAAAACCAATAACATATATATATATATATATATATCTATATATATATATATATATTTGGTGTTATGACTCGGGAAAAAAAAAGATTCGGATATGAGGTAATGAGTTTTGGGTCTTGATAACATTAAACAGCTATTTTGCCAACTATAAAAAAATGTCCCCCACGCTGGGATTTAAAATTTTCTGATATTGCTAATATTTATATTATTCTGAACAGATTACAAATTATTGATTGCGACAAACCTTATATGTAAATACTTGGGCGTTTTGCATATTTCAGTTAGCTCTTCCATCACTTTCACAGCCCTCTCAGCAATCATATTTGACCGAGGTAAATCAAGAGCTGATGGTTCCCGGTTCCAAATAGTCTTTAGGCACTTTAAAACACTAGTAAACCCCAACTCAGTGATACCGAGATTGGAGATCGTCATAGTTGTGTCTTTGAATTTCTGATCAGTGAACCATGATTGTTGTCACTTGTTAGCAAAGAAGCTTGCTGGAAGCTCCAATACATCACACCATGATGGCAGTAGAAAGTACGCAAAGAGATTATATATCGCTCTCGGGTCCCATCATGCATTGTGTAGTAAAGATAATTTTTCCCACATAATGACGGCCAACATACTGTGCTTTTTGCAATGTTGAAAATCCTTGCAGTGTTTAAACAAGAACTTGAAGTCGTCCCCCTCCCCCAGCCGAGGTTCTCCTTCACATTCACTTCTGTATTTGTCTTGTATCCACATTGTAGCTCCTCGTAATTTTCTAAATTTTATGGATGAATTTGTAGTTTAGACTCGGTTTGGTGGTAGTTTTAGAAAAACAGTAGTTCAGAACGTGCCTCAATATTCTGACTAAAATGTGGTACTGACATCCAATATATTGAGGCATCTCTAAACCCTTTGCAACTATAACTCTCTATAGTCTTGCAACAAAACCATTTGATCTTCAGGTTTTGAAGGATGTCGTATCACAAGTGATCATTTTAATGGTTGCCCAAGCATCATAGTCATCACTTATTTTTTTAATGCATTATATACATCCTGAGAAGATCCAATTTTGCACCTGGCCACTCCAGGTCCAATCCCCTAAGTTGCACTTTTCAATCAGACAACTTAGCACTCAGGTTTTAAGTCTTTTCCAATCGAAGTGAAGACAGAAGTCTTTTTCTTCCATTCTGAAGTTTTTTCATATCAACCATGTTTTTTTCCAGAAAGTCTCACTACTCCATGCCATACACCTAATTGTGTGGGTGTAGGAAGAGGCACACCTTCTTCTACAATACTTGCACATACTTTAGATGTTTTATGCGTAGATAGAAATTGACGAGTCACCAATTTTGTGGCCTGGTTTATGGCAGATGCTTTTTTTCTCATGACTGTCTCTGAATCATCAGAGTCGCTCTATGATGGGCTGTTCTGATTGTCGCTTGAGGTATCAGATACACTCTCCATATTGGATGTGCTAGCGCTATGCTCATGTGATAGTTTAACATGTCCTGTTTCTTTTAGAAGAATGAACAGATGAATTTGGTGCAGGCTTATGAGTGGTATACACCAGCGTTTCTCAACCAGGGGGTCGCGACCCCCAAGGGGGCCGCGAGCGGATATACGGTGGGTCGCGGTGAGTCACAAAAAATAAAATATTTATAATCAAATGTTACACAGTTGTTATTTATAAAAAGTTAATACTTAATAAAATAAAAATTATATACTAAATGCATCGAAAAGCATCTTTTATTAAGGAATTATATATATATATATATATATATATATATATATATATATATATATATATATATATATATATATATATATATATATATATATATATATATATACTCTAATATATATATATATATATATATATATATGGGTAGTGTGGGTCGCGATAGTTTAACATGTCCTGTTTTTTTAGAATAATGAGCAAATGAATTTGATGCTGGCTTATGAGTGGTATACACCATCTTCCCACCTAATTTCATTTGTTTCTGGTAGAGCTCTTTATCCTCTCAACAAAGTCCAGCACTATCAATTTTAGTGATGCCAAATATGCTATCTAAATCATTCTAGAAGAGTTTTTTTTGGTCTACGTTGCTTTTTTCATGCAGACTTATAAGTTTAATTAGGCGAATATTTCAAACTTTCTGACTGAGAGTGGGATACCTAAATTTCTCCAACAACTGAATTAATTGCGTTGGCAGTCAGTTAATTTCTAATTTTTTTATCTTTGTATTTTCAATAACATAAAATCTACTAATAATATGTCGCTTTTGAGGTAGCCTTGTGTGGGTTATCAAATATTCAACACGAAAGAAAAGTATCATCACCTTGTATCAATGGATATTGATAGATTTGGTATTTTTAGGCATTCTTTAGCATATCAGATTTTAAAAGAAAATCAATAATGCCAGATTAATGTTTTCCCAATTTTATATACAAGGTTATCAAATTTGCGAAGGCAAAATAATTACAATGAAAAGGAATATAAAACAAAACTGATACATAACACAGAGCAACGATTATTCTTGTGTTTTCGGATCCATATGTATATATGTATATATATATATATAATATATCACATATATATATATATATATATAATAACAACCAATATATATATATATATATATATATTTATATATATATATATATATGCCTTATAACAACCCATATATATATATACCATATATATATATAAATATATATAATATATATAATCTAGTAGCACAGCATCACTCAAAGTAGAAAACACCTGACAGTTCGGTTAGCTTTCCCTGATTTACATCAAGACAGCTAACCGACTGCCGAAAGCACCGACCACAAACGCCGGTCTGTATAGTAGTCCTTTTCATTCTCAATATGGAACTTAAACTTACTTAACCGTAAATAAAATAAATATTTATTGCAGGGCAGCGTGGTCAACATCTGCATGCTCATAGAAGATCTTACCAGCAAAACAGAAATACTTTCCCCATCTCGGCGGGGGACATAATTTTAATTGAAAAAAAACACAGGAAACAAAGATTATGATTTTTTTTATTGTTTTATGAAAACATTGCATAACATAACCAAAACATTTTAATTCTAAAATATACGCGAAGTTTTTATAACCTATTATATATACTTATATATATATATATATATATATATATATATATATATATATATATATATATATATATATATATATATATATATATATATAATATATATATATATAAAACATATATAAATATACACTAGATATATATATATATATACTACTATATATATATATATATATATATATATATATATATATATATATATATATATATATATATATATATATATATATGTTTATATATATATATATCTCTATTTCTTATATATATATATATATATATATATATATATATATATTGACGTGGTTGCATACATTTCATTCTCTATCCCTTATGTATAATACTTGTAAATCTTGGTATATCAGAAATTATCGTTGTTTTCAAATCCAGAAACTCATGTTTTAAAACATTTCATCCCGGATTCCCATAAAATCAGCTCTTCGAAGTCTAAAAACTTTTCTTCGTAGAAATTGCAACAATCTTTCTGGTTCTTCTATTTCACACTTTTTCTGACTTTATGTAATTTTAAAATGTCAACTCTAACTTTGCCTCTTCCTCCCTCCCTCTCTCCTTTTGTATCTCTGTCAATAATACTGTTGTCTCAATTTCTACTAAAGCTGAACCGTTTTCTCAAATTTTTCCTCTCTAATTCTACTCTAGACGGTTTCCAGAGCTATTCCTACTCTCACATCCTTTCAACTCATTAAAATGTTATTTCTGCATTCACTGGGAGCTTAACACTAATAGCATGGAGAATGCTGAATTACCACCAGTAGTCCCTCAAAACTCGTGCTTTTGAGCTTGCATGCTGCCTTGGTAATAGATTCCCACTGTCCATAGAATTTTAACCTTTCCCTCTGCTGAGGAAGCAGAGGACTCGGTCAACGAATACCGACTGGCGCGTCATATCAGCTTTAGCGCACATTTAAAGTTTTCGAATCCATTTTTAACAAGAATATTTAGAAACATCTTAAATCTTCTAATCTTATCTCTGATTGCCAGTATGACTTATGTAAGGACCATTCGACTGACGATCTTCTTTCCTTTCCTTTCTCTCCTACTCTTGGTTCTCGGCTCTTCTGCATTTCGGTGAATCTTTTTCTGTGGCGCTAGAAATATCGAAGGCTTTCGATAAACTCTGGTACAAAGCTTTAATATCTAAACTTTCCACTTTCGATATTTATCCTTCTCTTTGTAACCTTCTCTTGACTTTCTTTCCAGTCGTTATATGGCTGCTATGGCTGCTATTGTGGATAGCCACCATTTATCCCTTAAATCTACCCATAGTGGTATTCCTCAGAACTCTGTTCTATACTTCAACTCTTTTTTCTTTTAATTTTCATTAATGATCTATCTATTACTGTCTATTCTCTACGTTTGGGCTGATAACTCCATCACTTATCATGACTCCTTTCAATTTGAAAGACGACTAATTCAACATCAAATTAATGATGCTAGGAGAATAGCCTTGAAACAACAGACTTCTGATCTTTTGGATACCTATAGTTGTATTAAAGAAAACATGATTGTTTTCAATGACTCAATAGCTCAGCTCTACATCTATCTACTTGACATAATCTTTCACACAACTATAATATCTTTTTTGAAACCACAACTCTACCCTTCTTCTGTTCTTAATATTTTTGATATTTTCTTTTCTCGTGATCTTTATTAGAAGGATTACTTTATGTTCTTTCTAACAAGTTTCTAGGAAATTGGGTGCTCCAAAGCGCCTTCCGAGCTTCTTTCACCGCAGTTGCTAGCTCTACGCCCGAAAGGAGCTGTTCACCTTCCATAGAGTATGAATCCACATGTCTGGTGTGGTTCCCAGCAAAAATTCCTCTCCTTGATAGGATTGGTCAGCGCTTGTTGGCTCACTTAACTCTCCTACTCTAACTAACTCTCGCCAAACTTTCCAGCCATCGAACTGTTGCATCACCCTCTATATTCTATTGCTATAATAATTGACATTGCTTTATTTTAATTTTCCAGTAATGTACCTCCTTCCTTACAATATTTCAGACAATCTCATCCATTCTCTGCTCAACTCTATGACACAGACTTAACTGTTATGTTCAATCTTACATAGTACACTGCTGGTAGAAGTCTGGAACTTATGTTTCTCTCGTTATTTATCTAAATATATATAATTGGGATGTATTAGCTACATGCTTTATTTTTAGCACCCCTTTTATTTCTTTAATCAGAAAAGTGTTAATTCAGAATATATGATAAAAGTAATAGTTGATTCATGCCATGAAAAAAATTCAATCTACATTATTTCGTTAGGCAACCAATCGGATAAGAAATGAATTATCTTAACTTAATTGTAATTTATATATTAAATATATATCTGTGTCTACGCTATAACTGACTAAACTTTAATCCTACTCTAAAACTACTACAAAATCTAATAATATATAGCATATACAGAGTTATAACGAAGAGCTCAGTATCTTTGCGACTTGATTAGGCCGTCCCCATTAGTACTTAAGCTCATACATATTATATTAACCTAATCGATTTTTCTATAGAGACTACCTAAATACAATAATCATAGGTAACATCTATAATCTAAATTGAATTTTGTTTGCCCACAAGTATGGACCTAAACCTAAATGGTTATTACTTGTCACTTAGCCTTAAGTATAACGCGTTATAAGCTAGAATTGGGAATTATGATATATATTTAAGGTACTAGCTCACATGGGTGAAAGTAATATAATAAATATAAATATGCATAATATTATATATATTTAATTATATTATATTATATATATATAATAATATATATATTATTATTATATATATATAATATATATATATATATAAATATATATATATATATATATTATATTAATATATATATATATTATAAAATTAATATATACTATAATGGTCACAGCTCAATACCGAAAGCTCATACTAATACTATGCTCAATCGTAACTTTAAACATTATATATATATATTTTCATTAGGAATAAATAAATAAACATTATTTGATTTAAAAGCTAATATCAACTATAATTCAGATAAGTAAACAAAAAAAAATTTTATTTTATATTCTTAATATTTATTAATACTACCTTAAGAGTTATTTTAGTATAGCTATAATAGGTGTCTGAGCTAATGATTATGTCGCTGCACACATTTATTACCATTCTGATAGATATATACGAGAGCTAAAGATTGTATCCCAATTTATAAAGTTGTTATGTTAATATAGTTTTGTTCTTGGAAGAAAAATTCTATTTTATTTGTTGGTGTGTTCTTTTTATTTCTTTTTGAATCTGTGCCGATGGGGGACAGAGGGAGGGTACGAAGTCCCCCCCGTCGTCGCCCGGTAGGCCGAGAACCCCGACTCTGTCCATACTCAAGTTTTACCCTTAGGGTATTCC
Organism: Trachelipus rathkii; assembly: GCA_015478945.1. Classification (NCBI taxonomy): domain Eukaryota; kingdom Metazoa; phylum Arthropoda; class Malacostraca; order Isopoda; family Trachelipodidae; genus Trachelipus; species Trachelipus rathkii. The sequence goes on from JABUQX010139691.1 coordinate 11,899, forward strand.
CATTCTTGCTTGTATAGATTAATGCCAAGAAAAGACATTGCCACTTCCAACGTTTGACTGACACTTGGATTGCGTCAGCCTCGCCGTACTCCTGAACACTACTACGCAGCACTCGCTCCTCAGTATTGCTTCTAGAGGAGACTCGGTAATTATTAGTAGGCAATATGGTTTTTCCACAACAATTTTATTGATAAAGGCCAGAGTTTATATCTTTTTTTAGTGATTTTATTTTTTCTATTTCATGGTCGTTATAACATATGTCTCTTGATTGGGATGTAAAGAATAGATTTATTAAGTATTGCGTCGCTATACTTGTTATAGTTTTTTTAGTTTACCTGGCATTGTTGTCTTCTACGGGGAATGTCTGACACTCTATAGAGTAAATTGATATAATGCAAATCCTACTTCTATGTTTTTTATTAAATAATTATTCTTGGTATGAGCATTGAAAATATCTATTTATAGCAAACAAGTTATATTGAGGTGAAAGTGGCTAATTTAGACCATGGTAATCTTAAGAAAAAATGTAATACTGAGATGAAATATTATCTTATTTCCAATTGGTGAGTAAAGTTCATTATATGTATTATAGGATTAACCTAAGTATTCTTAAATATAGAATTATTGATAGGATTAATGAATAATATATGTATTTGTAAATTAATATCATATAATAAAAATAATATCAGTGATAAATAAATAATAATGATAAAACTTAATTAAGAAAAGGGAAGAATAACTATAGTAATAACAAGAAATAGGCTAACTAAAGGGCCTTTCTGAGTAGGTTAGGTTCAATAAAAATATATGATAAAGTGGATGTTTATATTATATTATTCTTTATACTATACCATTAATGTAGGAGTTCTAATAGATCATTAATAGAATCCCATATCCTAACTTATATAGGAAAATTATTAATAATATTATGATTTATATCATTATTATAATGAACCCCTGTCAGTTTAACCTAATAAACTACGCATAAGCATAATAAATAATAATTTATATGGGTTCACGTATGAAACTATGTTAGTTTCTAAGCGTACCAGTGCAATGCAACAATAACTATCACTAATAATTATATTATTATATATATATTATATATATATATATTTTATAATATAATTATATTATAATATATATTATATTATTATATATATATATAATATATTATATTAATTATATTATAATTATATATATATATATATATATATATATAATTATATATATATATTATATATATATATAATATTATTATATATATATATATATTTATTATTTTTTTTTTTTTTTATATACTATCATGAATAATACATATATATTCATATATACAACATGAGCAGATTAATATACATTCTTGAAGGCATACTATAAAATTTACCAAATTAAAACCAAAAAAGATATAAGAAAGGAGCATTTAAAAAAAGGCTGGGAGACACAATAGAAAGAATATATCTAAATATGCTTCAGATTAAATCACTATCGAATAGTGATAAGCAGCGTTAAAAACTGGCAGCGTCATTCTACCAGGGCGCTATATTAACAATAACTTTAACACTTCCAAATGAGATCTCACAATATTTAACGAGCTGACTATTCGTTACATATAATATGCAATTTTATAAATCAAACCTGCACATATACACTATACTAACATTCCACACCACGTTCCCCGCAATTTAATAATAATTATTCAATTGACGTTAGCTCTACAAGAATTTGTTATGCACCAAATCTTACCCTCTTCTTAAGCCTCTGTTTCAGCGACTACGTTAGAAGCAGACTAAGAACCCAGATTAATTTATTCGTAAACGAATCATAATCCACTAACCAACCAACCGCCCCAAACAACCTCAAATCAACTCACATCCCTAAGTCCAAACTTCAATAGCGTAACACAATATATCCATAATCTCACTCATTCACTTTCAGGAGGCGACTTAAAATGCCCACCAACACCTGCTGGTAAAAGACTACCAATTCTGATCCCGGGGTAACCAATATCCTTAAGATCATGTGAATCCCTGATTATACATCTCATAAACATTCAAATAAAAACTTCATCCCAATACCACGATAATCCATACATCATGTAAATCATTAAAATCATTAATGCATATATCATAATCATAGATCAAATCCTCCAGCACCAATCCCCAATCATAATCAATTCAACCATAGTCACGATTCAACAATTTATTTGTAATTCCCACTACATCTCTATCAACCTTCACATCAAACTGAGAACGGTGGGACACCTATGGTGACAGCGCAATGATTGCGAACTGAAAGGTATTCTATGCACCAATCCAATGATATCTCCCTATCCCATGAATCATGAAAACTTGTACATAAAATAATCCGAGTGCACACCCTCCCAACACATTAGTAAAAGGATATGACAAAATTTCTTTGAAAATTTGACGTTTTACTATACTATTGAGGTCACTGAGAGACCGAGTATGTATGTACATAAATTATATTGATGGGATCACATAATAACTACCACCGTATAACTCAACTAACCTTTCTGTGAAGAGGACTCTGTCACGGTTCGTGTGCAGTTATATACTATTCATTTAAAATAACTCACAAATCAATTCATATTATCTATAATACTCATGACCCATAATCTATTAACTATATAATGGAGTTCACAGGGATAAATAAATATTCACAACTAAATATTACCCCAAAATCTATGTTCACATAATTATATATAAATACACAGATAATCCCTATCTCTAACTCAACACACACAAACATTAAAATATATACACTAAACATTAATAATCATATCATTTAAATATACAACTACAAAATTCTACTCATACCACATAACACTACTAACCAAGTTTTTACAGAAACAAAACAACATCTCACACAAAGTAGATTATAAGAAAACCTGGCAGGTTATCAAAAAACTAAAACAACTTCACAAACCCCTCCTCACACGAATTCCATCTTGCCCGACAACTCACTCCTTTCCTCATAACAACAAGCAGACAACTGCAAAACACTACGCGCTAAATATCTCCGTAAAGTAGACTCTCCCATTAATAGGTTAAAAAAAACAACTCAAAAAACTTCCATCAGATCACAACCCTCCACCTCTATTTACAACCAACATGATATCAGAGAAAATCAAAACCTTAAAAATTACAAGGCACAGGACCAGACTCAATCTCAAACTTCCACCTGAAACACCTAGGAGAAAAAGCAATTCTCCTCATCACGAAAATCTTTAAACAAATCCTGGAAACTCAAATTATATACCCAATCTGGAACAAGCATTCATATCCCAATTGAAACTAAAAAGACCATTCCCAATCCTCCACGCCAATCGTCTTCTTCTCTCCACCATAGCAACTGCTGGAGAAACTAATATTTAAAAAATATCCCACACATCACCTCCCAGAATCTCAACATGGATTTAAGCATCATTCAACAACAACCTCACATCCTCACACACACATGAATTTAATGGTTCAACCAATCCCATCACACAGATCCATATTACAGCCATTGACATAAACAAAGCCTTTGACCTGTCCCCCACATACATTCTTATGCAAAAAAATCCTTATCCCCCCTAGAAAAACAATGATAAAAAGTGGCTTCAAATTTCCTTACCAATAGATATGCCAAAGTCCTCCATAAAAACATATATACTCATACCCTCTATCTATATATATATTATATATAATAATCATTTTCACCAAGTTAGAATCTGCGACGATTCTGGCTTCTTATAACTGTTACATGGGGGGCGCCATTCTCTCCTCATTCCTCTTCAAAGTATGGTCTGCATGCACAAGCTCAGATCTGGACAACTAAAGCTCATACACAGAAAAATTAAGTATCCTAATCCAAAACTACCTTACTTTATATACACACTGGATAAATCAGAGAGTAGTCTCATCTATACTCACAACATCTACACTACTAGTAATCACATATATAATATATAGTACAGCTCACAAACATCAACTAAATAGAAATAATCACTTCATTAAATTAGACTTTGGCTAATTCACAGTAAATTAAGTATATATGACTCAGCTCCATCACCTATTTACCTACATCCTCTAATATAACCCCTTTATTATACTAAAACCTACAGAGTAGCCCCAAATCCTCATTCCACCACAAAGTCTAATTATGTAACACAACTACTACCCTTCCCTATAATATACTAATAAAACCAAAAAATATATAAGTATAGTAGTGTTTGTACAACTACTTAACCTTACACATAGACTATTCTTCCAACCTATTACGACCTATATATATAAATAATTAGCTATTATATTAAATAAATGTAAAGTAGGAATATTATATAATAAAACACCCACTCAAAAAAGCCCGCCTAACATGAGCACATGGTTAAGCATAAACACACTCACTCACTTTATACCATATATAAATATATAAAAATCTATACAAAAAATATTATATAATAAACTACATAAAATAATATATATGCCTCTACCTACAGTATATGTGAGTCCTAGCCAATACACAATATTCATCAAACTTAAATAAAATTGCAAGTTTAACACAATAACTGGCTATCAAGTAAAATATAATCACTAGAGGGTGTCTCGATAATATATATAATACCCCACTTCCATAACTTACTCTTATTATCTACATATGATCTAAGACAACACCGCATCCTTCGCCAGCGTTTTACTCTGTAAACGCATGCAAATCTATCTCCTTCTGGAAGTTGGTATATTGAAAGTACAAAATCTCATTATTCTATTTTCCAGAAATACTCATCAAAACTTCCACTTAAAATATTGGCTAAAAGTTTATTATAATACTCTCCCCATGTCTTAAATTCACACGATACCACTTCTCCTCTTCTTCTATCAGAAGGTATACCCAAAAGGCGATAAAAGATATGTCACGGACTAATACCTAATATTACATCTTTTCTCACCATTTGCCACAGAAAGATTTATGGGTCTAATTATCTTCATGACATCTCTCTCAATGTTCAATACTTGCAAGTTAGGACTCGTAAAATACCGAAGCGTTTTCAAAATAGCCACCTATCACGCCACAATACTGGAACTATTTAAGACGATCATAGTTTGAGTTAACAACTTAATCCAGTATAACATAGAGTTCTTAAGCCCTACGCCAAAATTCGCATAGACAAGTACCCAGTCTTAATCTCAAAAATACCAATAATATCAATCTCCGGGTCCTGAGAGGCAGATATTCAGAACCCATTCAAATCTCTTACAAAAATTTCTAGTTTGAGTATAAGTTCCAATGATTCCAAATTATCCTTAGGACCATGGTCTATAACGTGTGAACACGTCAAGCTTCAAGTACACTGGATGCGTATATCCCAAACGGGAGTAATATTTTGGAGACACTCTCTTTCTTAAGGGGGAGTGTTCGGACAAGCTCCTTTTAGGCAGCGAAACATCACTGATGTTACGTAATGATTCTAAACTTTTCTTTCTGCGCCATCTCTAGAACTAGTTCGCACACTTCTTATGAACATTCTGTGCGCAACCAATGCCACTCTGAAAACTAGACATGGTACGAAGAGCCGTTCTGGAGGTGTGCGATGTGGACACCCTATAAAATATAATTAAATAAATGTTTAATCGAATAATTGTTTGATTATATAACTTTGTATTACACGTTTCAGGTGATAATGCCAAACTATTCATTTTTTATTCCTTAATTAAAATAGATTTCCATTACATTTCGCGTTTTTATTTCTTTAAAATGATTTACTCTCTTCAATATTTCATGTTATTTCTAAGTTTGTGTCTATCTCTTTATAGTGTCTTGCGATTAAATATTCGACGGCTTTAAAAGCTTAGTAAGTGAATTGCGATCCTTCCAAGAATCAGTTAAGGATAAATTAATCGAAATATTAAATAGAAAATAATAGTTCTCTAAACAAAATAAATTAAACTGTAAATAAATACTTAATTATATTCATTAGCTTGACATATGACAAAGCCCTCTATGCTGATTTATTTCTGTATAATTTTCGCCTTATTCATATATAATCCCGCTTTTCTTCCGGGCTGCTGGAATTAAATACAAGAAATCACTGTTCCACAAATTAAAAAGATTAAGAAATAGTTCTATAGTTTCTTTTATCTCTTGTCATACCGAGATGTATCTGTATGGGACATTGTAACATATATCATTTGGCATGACATTGGGTATTCTGGCATTTTTGGGATTGATGTTCTATAATTTTATCTTCATATATTGTATGATTATGTAATAGGGATTCCCAATAAGTTTTTTTTTCATTGCCCCGGGCACCCTACAGTAGTTTTTAATTCTATAAGTTGTATTTTGGGACGGTGTAGGTAGCCATGTAGACTATATATACATAGGCTTAACTAATACTTTCTACTTATTATTTATTATTAATATTATATATTATATATGTTCAAGTATATATATTACATTATATATACAGATTTTTATTAATATATATTATATATTAATTTTAATATAATATATCATATATTATTAATAATAAGTAATAATAATATATATTATATATATATTTTTTATTAATATATATAGTATTATATAAATATATATTTATATTTTTTTATATATATATATATATAATTAATATTAATAATGTATATAATATATATTCATATATTATAATATATATATATTTAATATTTATAATATGTATTAATTAATATGATATTTAAAAATTACTAATGTAGGTTAATTTAAAATATGCTTTGCGAATAATGATTAAAGTTATTCTTTCACATATAGTTAATATATTAAATTGACCTATAATAAAAATAATTTCTTTTATTGCTGTTCAATGAACTTCAAAGTGACTATTTTATTTATATATGTAATAGGTTTGAGTTAATATTAATTTATTAAATAAAAAAAGCCCAACATTACTTTATACATATAATATGAGTTACTGAAAAGTGTAAATAATTGTATAATATATTATGTTATTATTTTTATCAATATTTTTTAAATAATATTTAATTATTAAATTTAGTTATATATTTTTTAATTAAATACACTATAGTACTACGCCTTATACAACCTTAATTTTGAGAGAGCCGCTCCAGTGAGTTTTGAATGAGTAAAGATATAAAAAAGTCGCTAGCCCAAAAGTGGAGAGCTATAGGAATTGGGTTACACCTTATTCTACCCCGGGCATGTATGATTTATATGACTCTCCAGTTCCAATATACTTCACTGGATATGTCTTTCACTCACTACTGCTAACAGACTATCAGAAAAGTAAAATATAGGTTTTAGATATAGTGTCATCAATGATGAAATTATTAATAAATGTAAGTCCATTGGAGCACTGGTGTTATAATGTAGTTCGGAGTTGTCAGGTGTTTAGTGCAGTGATTGTTTGATATGCTGGACCAGTAAGGCCTATTATTGAAATACGTATGAGAAGAGTTTGTTCTTTAAGTCCTCTTTTCATATTGCTCATCTATTCACCGCCTAATTTTGAACAATTGTGCAGTAGCTAGTAGATGTTTTTAAGAGACGACATGATATCTATAATACTAGTATAAGAAGTAAAGTGGGGGTAGATTAAATACTTTAGTAGCGTGAAATTTTTTTACGCTGGAGAGGTCTGACTCGGCATAAGTTGGAAGTATGCAAAGGTATAAGGCAATATAAAATAAAGAATCTACCATTCACCTCAAATATTGGTTTGTTCCTAAATAAAGATATGAGATAATTTATAACAATATTGACGAAGCTCTGTAATCATGTACTCCTAAAAATTATTTGTAATCAGTTCAATCCTCAACCCAGTAAGAAAAGAGGTCACGGATCATTGACTTATCAGCTTCGCTCAAACATCATATTTTATAGTATCTCCACTTGAGGATGTTAACGCTACGCTATCATTGCATGCCTTTTTTGCATCTAAAGTGGTAGGGGATCATAAATAAATCAGCCCATCACTTAATGAATTTGATATAGTATATATATATTAATTATATATATTATATAAGTTTTAATATTAATATAGATATATATAATATAATATATATAATATATATATTATAATAATAATTATATATATATATATTTTAATTATTATACAAATACATAAAAGTTTAATTATGTATATAGGTGCATTGACGTAGTGTTTAAAGACCACTTCTTTCATCAGCCATACAAAGTCAAAATATTCAGTGTAGGAGGCGTTTTCGGAGAGTCATATAGTGGGATCAGTAGTATATGAGCACTTTTACGGCACGCTAGGCTACTAATATTAAAATATGATTTAGAATCAATTAACATTAAACTATTAGTTAGTATCTAAATATGAAGTAGTATTAGTAGTAGTCATAGCTTTAACGGCTACTAGTTGAATCTAATAAATGAGAAATTTCTCTTAACATACATTTCTTTGACTAATATTATTGATTAAAAGTTTTGCCTTTATGGCTTAATAATATCAATATTCATATTAATATATCTATATATATATTTAGTATATTAAGTATATATATATATATATTATATTAATGATATATTATTATATAATTAATTGTGGTGTATATATAAAATATAAAAGATAAAATAAAAAAAATATACTCATAAAAAAAATGTAAATATAACAATAAATTGAAAATAAATTTTATTATTTAAATACTATAATATACCTTTTTACTGAGCCATACGTTTGCACACCGACTATTAAAGGATACTACAAGGGCACACGGACGCACTCCGCACACCCTTTAATAGCAGCAAGCAAGATCACCTCACATCACTCCACACTTACTTTACACACTACTAAGCATCCCCGCATTCGCATTCAAATCCTATACTACATTCTATGCCCACACGATAAAGTGGAGAGATATAAGATTAGAACAATAAAAGAATAAGAGTATTAGAGGACTATTATAAATGAAACTTCACATAATTGAGATTTAGCCTATAAAAAGTCTTTACAGAAAACCCGTTTACGCCTTTTAGCCCTATATACGTATTATATAATGACCTTTAATAATTCTAATATACTAAACAAGTGTTTTACTACTAAAACATAATAAAGGCTATATTTAAAAAATAATCTATATATAATAATAATATAAATGCTTTACACTTAAATTTTCAGACATTGTTAATAAAACGAGGATATTTTTTTGCGATAATTAGGTTTTAATGCTAATTAAATAGCTTTTTTTTTAATCAATTAGAATTAAAATTATTAAGTTTTAATTGAATCGAAGAAAAATAATTGACATTTATATTAGTTTTTATTTATAATATTTAACTTTTATATTATTATTATTTAAATTATTTATTATTATATTATATTAACATAGTACATTATTCCGTTATGAGATAATAGATCCTTTACTCTTTATGGCAATGGTATAGTAATTATATGATTAATATTTAATTATTTATTATATTAATTTGTGAATTTTCTACTTCCTTGCCTCCACATATTGAGCCTTTGTTTGTACAGTATTCAAGACTAGAGTATAACTCTGTAGATCCTATAGCGATTCCAACCCGATCATCATCGGCCTCCAGAGATGTCGAGAAATGGAGTGTATTATTATTATTAATAATTTAGAGATATTATTTATTCTATTATTATTGTTATATTGAATATGATCTCTAGCTTATATACAAATTTCGGTTTATCAATTCCATTCAAATATAAATAATTATTATTATTATGCCACATTACGACTATATTATACGCAGACATAAAAAAGGTAATTCACTAACACGTTACTAAAATGTTTTCCTATTGTTGATTTGAATTATTTATCTGTAAATATTCATTAATGTATTTTCATGTTTACAGACGACAATCAATACTTAGATTCAATGATTGTTGTTTGAGTAGTTGTTTATGGCTAACAAGTTTGTACCTCCTCTAAAATACAGCAGACAATTTGGAGTATATATTTGAGTAAAATATATAATATTATTTTCATATTGAATGATAAATTCTACAATTCTAGATTAATTTGGTTTATATAATTATGTCTCCTAACTTTTTTGTTTAATTGTGTGAAAATGTTATTCTGAAAAAATATTTGTAATATAACTCATAACTTCAAAAGAATAATGCTGTAATAACTCTCTAATGATCCCTTATATTAAATCATATGTTTGACTTAAGTGAAGTTACTCGTGAGTTTTATTTCTAGTATTGGTTATGAATGTATTCTTTCATTTTAACATGGTTACTTATTAAATGTTTGCAACAATCCAAAAATATATCTCCCTAAAAAGGGCTTAACTCAAGAATAAAGCATTTTTTCATTCATGTACAATATTTTTTGTCAGTATTTTAATTCAAAATTATATATAATTATAATTATATTCATTTTATCCAAAATTAGTGTGATTGATTGGAGTCATTGTGTAAAAGTATATATTATTGTATTTATTATTTAGTTTTGAGGTAAGTTTATTGAATTCAAATATAAAAATGTAGTTTATTGTACATATTCTCTCAATTATTTAGCGATTTATTATTATTATATTATTACTTTAGTTCAATATACTTTCATTGTAGTAATTAATTTAATATCTGGGTATATATTATAATATTATTATTTATTAATATAATATTTATTTTATTAATTTATTATTATATATTTATATTAATTATTTATATATTATTTTATTATTATATTATTTCATTATATTATATTATATATATTATTATTTATTATTAATTATTATAATTATTTAATTTATTATTATTATAATTATTATTATTATTATTATTATTTAATTATATTAATTATTATTATATTATTATTTATTAATTATTATTATTTTAATTAATCTTATTAATTATTTATTATTATTATATATTAATTTATATTCTCCAATGTTTAGCTATATAAATTTAATAATGAAAGATCACACATTCTAAGCGCATCATAGTTCATTCTTAAAGCCATAAATTATATCAAAGGTTACCTAATTTCATAATTAAGGTTGTGCACATTCAAGCCATGTAAGATTCTTCCCCTTCCGCAAATGTTAAAGATTCAGAAGGGATAAATTTTAATCCGAAGCCTTTGAGAGATTTATGAACCTCATATGTTAAACTTCCTCCCGTCGGTTTCCCATCCAAGAGAACTATTTATTACTCTTGATATTCCGCAATGCTTACTCTAAAAGAGGACCTGAGATTACTTAATGTATAAGTATATTAGGATAATTATTTGCCTGGAAGGGATAATTATATTATTTATTATATAACCTCAATATAAATTATTAATAAATATTCAATATTAAAATCTTTTCATAATATTTAGTACGAGACTTTGAGTGTGTAAGTTAATAATATAACCATTAAAATAGGACGCAAAATGGAGAAGAGTTAAGAGGTTAACCGAGTAAAAAAATATAGTTATTTATCAAAATTATCTATCTAAAATATAGGAAATATAGTATATATAACTACAATAATCTATATTTTTAAAATTCGGTCAAAAATAATATGTATTTGAAATATAGTTATAATTATATATATAATTATATTTTATATTATATATTATATATAATAATGATAATACAGGAGTATAATATAAAAATTATTTGTATAACTGTCTGTTTACAATGCAATAACAGGAGAGGCCCAACAACATCAGTTCACATGATAATTGAATATGATAATAATTGTGACACTGTTTTTCTCAAGTCTAAGGTACTTAGTCTGTTGTGTTTTTTACTAAATATCTTATATCTACGAAACCAAGATTTGTAACGTAAATTTAAAAAGGTGAGTACAGCAGCAATCTTTGAAGTGAAGAATATTATCATTAATTCAGGAATCAGGTCGAGTTTGATAAATTTAATACATTATTAAATTAGTATGATTAAGTGATTTTATTATTTGTACAAACTATAAATCATAGTTTACTATAAAAGCACTACAAATGATACTCAATAAAGATAGATGATGTTGAGAAATGATATCCTTGTTACCACATTGTCAACGTCTCCAGTAAGCCGTCTTTTTTAATCTGAGTATATTCAGGGACGATTCAATAATTATTAATTAGCTAGGATGTTCATCGATTTGAATCAGTTTATCCTATATCTGTTCATATAAATATACTTAATAGTATCTAGGTTCATATCAATACTGATAATCATAATCTTCCGTATTATAACTAATATCATTATTAAATAATAGTTGCTCTTTCTTGGAGAGGAAAGGCAATATGACACAATAGAATTGGGGGGGATGTCTTAGAGTAATACCAGTGCTTCGTGTAAATTGTAGAGAGGAGAGGTTATTCTCATTATCGATGGGATCCTATCACTATCCGATCTAGATCTGGGAAGATCTCATTCAGGGTGTGATCTACTATAAAGAACTATGAGCTATAGAGCATTCAAGTGGTGCAAAAGGAGCCCATTCATGCATAAATCGAAACTTGTTTTTGAGGCGCTCATATGGTTAAAGTAAGGTACAAAGAGCAATTTAAAATTCACTGTAGGGAACAGCATAAAAGCATTTCCATAATTTTAGACAAATAAAGTAAGTATAATGTGTATTAAGGACCTGGGAAGGAGTGAACACAAAGTCATGATCATCGGGGTGTAATCAAATCTCCTGCTCTAAGAGTCTTAAGGTGTTAATGGTGAGTTTACTTTGAACTGAAGTGCTCGTTGTAGAACGATTTCTTGTGTGAAGATAACTGTATGGGCAATTCTCGTCACTAGACACCAAAATTGATTCCGTGATATATAGAAGCGTTAAAGGAGTGGCGTGGTATTTCTTGTGCAAAAGTAATTGTGTTGATCACATTGAGAGTTAAAATAAATCAATCCTTTCGGTCTAAAAAGTGTGTGTTGTGGAACTGGGTCAGCTAATTTTTCAAGTAAACTTATTATGGATAAGGTATGACAAGCACGAGGGACTAAAGTTCGTAGAGAAAGATACTTAGGCCAGCTGGCGATTTAGCAACGTGGTACGGTTGTAACTGGTATGCTCTGTAGGTAACCTCCACAACTACTAGAATTCAATGGTATAATTCGAATTGAATGCTAGTATGAGACCAGTTTACTGATTGACCTTATGCAGGTAATAACTCAAAGCAATGAATTTTAATTTTAGTACAAATATATATATACTTTAAAGTTTTCACAATGTCACTCACAAAGATTGGCCAAAATCGGGGAGTCTAGCCGTGCATCTAGTAGCACAACTTTTGGAAATGAAAATAAGATGCCAGTTGATTCATGTTAACAAGGGTCTTAGTATGACTGAAAATAATAGGGAGTAGAAGAAATGCCAGCGTGATCGGAGTCTATTTTGGGGCTATATAGGTATATTTCTCTTGGTTAAACGAAGGCATGAGTTATGAGTCTAAAGCATGCTTGCAGATTAGTATTGCAGCAGAGTGTCTCTCAAAACTATAGACATTAGCGTGGAATGAATGTTAGACGTAGATTTCGAGAAGAATTGAAAATAATCAGCGGTATATTATTACTGATATCCAAATCATTAGCTTAAACGAAGTAACGAGGAAGAGAGAAAAGACGCGGTAGGGTGGCTCCACTACACGACTCGCAGTCTCAATGAGCTAATTTACATTTGTGTATAAAAGCGGTACACAATCAAAATAAGAACTACGTAGTCATTTTTGTTTTAAATTACAAGTATGACTGAATGGTTTGATTATTGAGAGTTTCAATACATCAATGTGAGGAAAATTGTTTATGAATCTGGGGTGATTCATGGTTAGTAGGTGATAAATGAGTGTCGAGGGAAGGCAGCTTTATAGTGAACAATGTTCCAATAATATAACATATATATTAAACAGATTTTTTATTTTTAATTATAGTCATAAATTGTGTTATAAAATGTTTTATAATAGGCCATTTTGATCCTGCGGTTAAATATAGGTGTTTTTTGGTGTTACATTTGCTCACAGCAGCTCTAAACGTCAATAGAGATTAGTTCCGTGGTCTTCATGGGAATGGCGCAACATACTAATACGGGGCTGCATTGTTTATAATTTATAGATTAAATTTTCGAAGTACATCATATTTTGCTCGGGTCGTTAGAGCCTATAAACCCCAGTACCTCATCCTAAATGCTTGGTTTTTCGAGCTAAGATATACAAAATAATATGTATAAAAAAAAAAAACGACATACATAAGTACAGTCAAGCACGGAAAACTAAGAAATATTACGTATCATACATTGGCTTTATGTAGGTTATATTATTTATACCTTTATTTTTTTGCATATTTCTTATTAGTTTACTAAATAAAACTTTGTTTACCAGTAATTTTCGGATCACCCTGTATAGTTGCAATGGAGATACATAGCTCAAGTATTTCAAACTGGCTCGTAAATCCAGTGATACTAGCTTATAAGAAAAATAATGATCTCGTTGTGAATATTAAGCTATTCCATATTATCTGTAAGTAAATGATATCTGATCAGCCTTAGATAAATTCTCCGAAATACTAGCTGATCTCAGATTTACTGGTAAGTTGAAGATTGTGAACGAATCATCTCTCTACAAAAATAAAATATTTTCTACTAGACAATTAGTGATATTTCTTAGGTTATGAAGTATGGAAACAAGTTCTATGAATGTGCCGTAGCTCCTTCTTCAGCTGGAATTATGGAATTTCTTAGGTGTTAACTAGTCATTGCAGTAAAATTCTTTATTATTTGTATTATCGGATATAAGAAATTGCCTGTGAATTACTGGGTTCGTTGATATTTATATAACAATTTTATGGGGGGGAGAAGAAAATTTATCCTCAAACTATTATGTTCCAGAACTTTTGATCTCAGCTATTTTGGGTGTCCCATTGTTCAAGAAAATTACAGGTTCTCCCTTTTAAACTATTTAAATATTTTTGTTTCCCGATATTACACGGTTCGTTTGATGATTCTCTTCTGCATCATTGTATTAACTGAAGTGGGTAGTTCAAAGGATGTTTGTGCGGATACTATCCTTTAGCCTTTATATTGAGTTTGTTCATGTAGCCATATTTGAGCCTCATTAATTACCAAGATATATGTCTACATTTATGGTCTTAAAAAATATACGATAATCTCATTATACGAAGATGGAGTAATTTGCAGTTTAAAACCAAGTTTGTAGGTATAGATATCTATGTGAAAATCGTGTATACTCAATTAATGCAGATATATGGATCTGATAGATAACAAAGGAATTCATTCAATATCATACATTCATCATACATATACAAATATAAAAGGTATGCTATATAATTATATATATTTATATTAGAGTCACTCACTCACTTAAAATATATATCATTCTTAAAATATTCTCATGGGTATACTTCAAATTATACTAAATATTTCCTTTAATAAATCTATAATTTATTCTTTTTAATACTATTTAATAATATTTATTAAGACTCTTTGTATTTTTTCACTAATAATTTTTCTCTCTTGTTTTTTAGTTATAAAATATAAATTAAAGTTAGTAAGCGTTTGAGGTGGGATTTTTGATCGTGATGTTAGAGAGACCTAGACAGTTGATTGAGATAGTGATGTTACATGTAGTTATACGATTCTTTAATTGTATAAATATTTATAATGGTGTTGTAATCACAAATCTTTCTTATACTAAGATAACCCTTATATTATTTGTTAAGAATGTTTACTAATGAAATAATAATTATAAAAATATAATAACCTACCCCATTATGAATAAATGCCAGCTTTAACAAAGTTTATATGGGGTATTGTAAGACATGTCTCGAGTGTTATATATAATATATTTTGCTCGACAGAATATTGTAATCCGACTATATATAGACCCATATTGTCCTCGTTATATTAGAAGTTATTAATTTCTTAGGCCCTATATTTTTTTTTTTAGTTTAAAGAATGGTATATTTAGAAATCTTGCCAGTTCTCACGTGGGTCTGAATTATTTTTTATTTGATGATTTTAGTCACCGGCTATAATCTCCCGGAAATCCGCCAGGAGAGACTTGAGGAAAATATTCAGTTTTCCGATGCATTTAGGAGGCCCAAGAATACTAAATCATATATATATTGAAGACCGGTTGAATGGCTCCACATTTGCTTTTTATATTCATAAGTTGTTCCAGATTTAAACATAATAGCTAAGTGTAAGTATATTCGTATGAAAGTGATATCTATTAATTGAGAATATTTTATTTAAATTTAGCTGACAATATTTGGTTAATTAGTATTCTAGAATGAGGGACAAAACAAATTTATATTTAATCTATTGTTTAACATAATCAGGAGCACGCGATTTTTATTATTAATTTGTATAACACAAAAGATATTAAAAGAAGTGTACCAACACGCATTGATTGACAATTCTATTAATAGGAGTAATAGAAAATATAAGTGATAATAGCTACACGTCAATTCTTGATTAACTCATTTTAAAGTGTAAAATCTATCAAGAAAAGGTGACATAAAAGGGGGTAGATTATCTATTGTGGAGAACATGCTTGATCGATATAAAAGAATCATTTACTCTCTCAAAGCAAAGTGCACTCGTATATATAGTCTGTTGGCAAAAAAAGTAATTTAGTGTGATTATGGTCAAAGTGGATTAAGACTGACAAATCAGAAGCAAGTGTATGTTATAATTAAATTGATTGCACATGTACAACACGACTAAGAATTACGCACTCATTTTAATTGTGAGAGTATTTATGGTATAATTCAATCTGCTGTAGTCTGGTTAACAAGCAATCCATTACCTAAATTTTGATCGAAAAAATCAAAATGTCAGTAACAAGCTGCAAAACATAGATTTTCATGGGGCTTATCAATAATTCCCACAGGTATGATGAAAAAAAATTTTATATGGAAGTCTCCCTCATCATCAAATTTTATACACTAAATAATTAAATCGATTTATTGTTTGTTGCTTCCTATATATGGTAACTACATTGTGTATACTTCGCAACAAGAAAATTTGTTTGGGAGCATCAACAGATATTATGTGAGAGAAGAATCACATAGAATTAGTATTACGGGACGTGAGCAAAAGGAGAGAGTGATCTTACACTGCGAGTTGGAGAAGTGTATCTGATACATAGTCTTATAGGATCTTAGTGGTATTCGTCTCAGAAAGAGTATAGCCTAAATCAATTTTATACGTATATACTTAGAGAGTAAGAGCATATAACTGAAATTAGTAGTATTGAAATTAAAATACATTTACTGAAGAGTAGTAATATGCAAGATTATGTACGTTATATTATACTGAGTAAACGGACAGATTAATACAAGCCTATTATTTCTCGCTCATAAAATGCATTCTGTCGACCATTATAACCAGGACGCATCATGATATTGATCTCTCTCTATATGTGGCTAATCATTATACTCATATATCAGTATAATAAAGACAACTATAGTTATTAAATGCTGTATATTTCTAATTAGCCACATGTGAATATACGCATCAAATATTAATTAATTTTAATAAATATTACCTTATACTAATATATGAATAACTTTATTATTAAAAAATATTTAAATATCTTTAATAAATTAAATAGAATTTAATTAATTAAACTTTTAATGCATTATTAATTATTTTATGTCTTGTTTTTTTTAAGTCAATTTAAAACAAATTTATACTAAAAGTTATATAATTATAGTGAGGGGAATGTTTTTTATTGTACATAAAGTAGCAATACAAGTATATAATAATATAATGTAAGATAAAATTAGTAGTTAATACGAAGAGTATTAGTTATAGAAAGAGAAGTTGGTGTACTATGTATTGTGATATAGTTTGAGTAGAATGAATACAACTCACATATAGATTTTAAAAACTGGCATAATATACTTAGTTGGTATGAATACGTTTAGACCTTCAGTTTATATTATTAGGAAAGTTAAAATGTGTATATAATACCTATATAATCCCTTCTTAAATGCTGCAATCAATTCATGTAAATTTAGGGCTATTGATTTTATTATTTTGTCTACAGATGGCTTTGGTGTTCGTGGTATATATTACTGAATGGAATAAATTTGGTCATTGCATACAATGAGTAATAAATATAATATGCAGCTATTATTCATTGGTGAGAGAAACCTTACTAGTTAGGTAATTGATAATTATTGAGTAGTTCATTTAATCTTAGTTTTAATAATTATAGAGCATGAGAATGATGGCTTGCGTTTTAAGGCGACGCTTGCTTGGTCTGATTTGCTTTCGAAGAATTATTTCATGAGCTCTATGTAGTAATTATATCGCCAATTCTTATTAAGTATAGCGTAGTTTTACTATGATATGAAAATGAATAGAGGGGAGTGTATTATTAAGTTAGTGTGGAGAGGGCTTTTTAGAGAATGTTATAACTGGTTAGGAGAGTCATTGATATAGTTATAAGCCACCGATAACGGCGGACTACTGGTCTTAGAGGCCTCATCCGGTTATACCTATGAAAACATGTAAGAAAAAGACACACGAACCTGTTGGTAAAGAAGGGATTCTATGTGTGTGGTAAGTATGATGGTTTCTGGTATTCTCTCATCTGCTTTACTTATAAGGTAATTTCTTGTTCCTTTTTAATTAATGTCAAGATCACAGTAACTAATATTCAGTCTATTATATGTATGTTGGCATTGGCGTTAGTGTATCTCTTTTACCTATCTATCTGAGGTAAATTTAGAGTTCATTTTTCATGTTCATCACAAATGTTAATAATGTTTGAGCGAGATCGCTTGGTTAAGTAATAATGTTCGATTTGTAGAAAAAGTTGACACACTGTCGGTATAATTTCTATCTAAAATTTTCTTCTTTTATTGTAAACGTTTGTGATATTATTGCGTAAGACGGCAGATCAGCTCACAGATTACGTTAATCATCTGATCTTAGACACCTTCCTGGTCAATCTTCATTCTCTGGATTAGTTACTCTTTTGTCTATTGACATCTCCCGATCTCTTCTTGTAACGCTGGACTTCTGGGTCTTGCAGTGTATGCGCTCACAGTAGAACTGGCACATCCGATGCTAAAGTGGAGCACCTAGTACGATGTGACTAATCTGGCATACGAATGTCTAACTCGTTTCAATGGCGAGAATTAAAAGAAGCCACCGACCTACGCTCTAAGTAACGCAATAACAGCTGGAACCTCTTGGTACATGGCTGGCGAGAGGACTCTCTCGGTTAATATGTGTTACAGTACTATCGTTAAGATTAAAAGTTGATATGTACTCTCATATTGGCCCATCAACTCTCATGTATATATAATTAATTATTGAAACTATTCAGTAATATTACATAAGGAGTGATTATACAAATTTATAATGTTAAACAGATTATAGTATTAGTTCTCGAAAATATGTGAATAATAACGAATTAGATTTATCCATTTACATAATTAATATATTTTAAATTCTAAACATATTTAAATTATATTTAAATTAAGTTCTATTATTAAACTGTATTATAACTATAATTTGAGAGATAAATATAATAATATAACAGTAATAATAATAAATAATACAAATAGATATTAATAATAAATATTAGTATTATATAGATTTTATCCATTTATATAGTAATCATAATTAGTTAAGAATTAATTTATGATGGGCTATAATTTTAATATTAGTAACTTTCCCATAATCTTTATATCTCACAGAGAATGAGGGAATTAAGATTATGGAGCAAAAGAAATTTCTCACATAACAGTTTATTATACTACGTGTTATGGAGGCATGAGAATCTCATAATGTTTATATGTTTCAATCTTATGTTACATAAATCATATACTCAATAAATTCCTAAATCTAAAGTACTAATAAACTTGTGGAATACTTACTATTGGAGCTACAGGGTAGTGTTACGCAAATAGAATGAAGCAGCGACAATATATTGAGCAGAAGGTAAAACAGAATGAAGAAAGAAGAAGGACAAGAAGAAGGAGGAGGAGTCATGATGATATTACAGAGGTCTATCATTAATTGAATAGCAGTACTGGAAGACTACAAAGGAATTTAGCACTCTAACAGTCGATAGTCTCGTTGTCTTTGATCTTTTCGCAGTTCTATTGATAAGAGAACTGGGAGAGTTAATTTATATCTAACTGAAGAAATGCGTTTTACAGATAGACTGTTTGAGTTGACTTTTCTTGCACCTTAAATATATAAACATTATCCTATGGTAGTGTTTGAGTTTTAAAATTCTTGCATTAATTTATATGCAAAATTTAAACCACTCCATTAATATATCATTAGAAATAGTCCTGGATAAGATATCCTAAATATTATATCAATTTTAATGAGGTGCTAACGAGGTAGCACTCTTAATGAGGTGATATTTATGAGTGTTATTACCAGGGATTCATCGCATATTTGTCATTATTATTGAATTGATGCTCATTTCAGTACAGTAATAAGTAATCGTTAATTAAATTTAATTGAGTTGACCTTTCTTTCATTAAATACCAAACAGGATTGTGACTTTATATAATACTGTATAGCTACTTCATACAATTATAGTTGCTAATAATTATTGATCCAGCGTTGATTTGTTATTGTTTAAGAGGAGTTGTTAATTATTGAGTTTGCCTATCATCTGAATTAGTTGTTTTTCTACCATACATTATTATCTAATAAATTAATAAATTATAATATTAATATATATCATTAAAATATGTATCAATTTGTGACGTCTGAAATGTGGGATATTAATAAGGATTTCCTGTGAGATAAGATTCGCCATGATGAGGAAGTATAATTTTATTCTAGATATATTGGAATGCGACGAGATTTCCAGGCGTGACTAGATAATTAGGTGACACACTAACATGCATCTCTTTTGAAGATGGAGATGTGATGAAATGAGTTTAGTACTTTAGTGGATTATTGATCGAGGGGATTTCAATTGGAGTAGTCGTAGCTCTGACATTTTTTTGGATCAGTATTAGTTCGGACATACAACGGTGGTGCCGTGATGATGCTGATATATATGTTTAATTATACTCATATTCCATGCTCTTTAGTATTATGATCGTTATAAATCAGGGACCACTCTATGGATTATCAAATGTGTATTCATATAGATGTAGTATAGACGTTAATTTGGGATTGTTTGTGTAGGTCGACCATCACTTGGAGGATTGATTAATTGGCGAATACTATCGGGATAATAATACCAGAGCTCCTTGTCTGTGGAGACATCTGCATCAATCAGGATCCAATGTATATGCAGATACGATCATTATGCAGTAAACATCATATCATGACATATTATATTAGATAAGGTAAATGAATGGTTATGGTGTACATATATCCTGCACAATGAAAATGACTATAAATAAATTTAGTGAGGTTAGATGGAGATTATATACTCAGAGAGATAATAATTAGAGTTAATATAATATGTAGGTAGTAATAGCATGTGAGTTAGTAGAGATAAACATCATTAACAAGTGACTAGTTGAGATTAGATTAGCATAGTATATTATATAATATAGAGTTATTGAATAATAGAATATATCAAATAATATGACAATGTTAATATTCTATAACTCACTATGTATAAGTACATTATTATACCAACTACATATGAGTATTATAGATAATCTCAGATAAATACTATGAGACATTAATTATTTATGTAATGTATACTAATATATGCAACAGATGAGATTTATTAATGGCCTCACTTGAAGTATGATTATATAGTTAAAGGAGGAGATATAGTAGTTAATAAGAAATAGAATTCAATTAATATTAGGGAATATACTAAGTGATTGGACCGTAATATCCTAATAATTAATATTTATTCCATATAGTTGGGAGGTAGATTTCCCTTGATTATTTAGAGAGAGTATATTATTTTAAATATAATACCCACTCATTTATATATATATATATAATAATTATATTATTGAATTCAATAATTAATATAATTAAATATATTAATTAATTATATTTTATATAATAATAATAATATAATATAATAATTATTAAAAAGTTAATATTAATTAAATAAAAACTACTATTTTATTTATCATTATATTCTATTAATTATCAGAATGGTTTTATACTCACATAATAAATATTTATAGATAAACAAAATATATATATACTTACATAATACCTTGTAATTTATGTAAATAATTTTTTTAATCGTTTTTACGGAGGCAATAAACTATTTTAGCATCTATTTAATCTAAAAACTTCTTTATTTTTATTTGAGTTGTGTATTGCTATTACATATATTGTTTTACTATTTATTACTATATATATTTCTTTCTTTATATCAAATAACTTATTTATAAGTATTATATTCTATGAAATTAAATGTATATTATAGGCACTTATACTCGTCCTAATCGGAGTTTCAGGGGTCTAGTAAAAGGGTTGTTCTTGGAAGGTAGGGGCATGGGGTTTGGTACTTGAAAAGGAGCTGGTGTTGAGGCAAAAAAGTTTCCTTGATCTAATTGGGGCAGCAGGTGAACACTCTTTTGACACTTTACTTCAACATCGCTTGAAATTGTTTTGTGTCAACTCTCTCACTTTGCTGTCTATAAAACTTGTTGTTAGATTGTTTGATGTAAGGGTGAAATGTGTGTGAGTGCTGTAATGGCTTAATGTGTGTGGTTATATAAAGGGTTCGTGATGTTTGTTAGTCATTGTGGTGTTTAGGTTTTTTAGCAGGGATGAAGGATGTTGTGTGAAAAGGGTGTGGGTCATAAAGTCACAGGGGGTTGAATGGTCTAGTGATTTATATTTTATCCCTCATTTGACATAAAGGTGAATTATATTGAAAGAAAATTGGGTATTTCACTCCATTTAAAAACAATAAAAGGAAATCAATTTTATGGAAACATAATGGTACTTGGGTACCATATCCAAATAAGATCTCACCCCAAAAAGGTTAGGATATTAGGGTAGGGGGTGAAGGGTGGGGAATGCCAGAATATTTTTTAGCTTATATGTGTATATTAATCTGGCAACCGTATTAAGCTTTTTAAAGCTCCTTTTTAAAGTATGCCTCTTTTTAGTTACTATTATTTGGTGCTTATTAGACCTTTATTAATGCTTAATTAATATATAGTCTATTTAGATATAATGAGAAGTTACAATATATGGTATCCTACCTACCTCATATTTGAATCTATAATAGCTCATTTATTCTGGTATTAACTAGTCTTTATTTAGCTTTCCTACTCATATAGCTTATAATCGTGTTGTGAGTTTTATTGGATATCATTACTATTAATCCGGGGCCATGAATTGAATGTTCTAAGGAGGTTAGTTGAGTTTGTATTGGTTGTGGAAGTCCCTGGTACCTATAATAAAGGTTATTTTAGGGGTTGATTAATTGTTCTATAATGTATGATATATATATACTCACTATAGTTATCAGATAAGTTTCCTGATGTGCTCTCAGATGTGACTTTCAAATTCTGATCTGTACATTTCAGTTAACATAACCATAAATGATTAATGTACTCATACATATTGGTGTCAAGATTTATTCTTAACTTTACTAAATTAACATGTTTGCTTAAATAAATGTTATTTGATTAATAAATCGAGGTTAGAATTAACATAGATTATTACAATGCGTATCGAATCAATAAATTATTTCCAAAATAATAAAAATTTAGAATAATTTTATCTCACAATCTTTCTACATAATCATTTGTCCTTTATATAACCATTACAGAACTTTTCACTTATTTCATTATATATGCTTGAAAATGATGTAACTGGCAGTATATTTATAAGTAGTTATATTTCACATATCAATACCTGCCTCAGATCTAAGAACTTACAAGAAATTAGGAGAGAGACTCAATGCAGATGAGAGGATAGCGAGTGATCAGATAAGGCATTTGCACAGCTCCTAAAAATATGATTATGAATAAATAGATACGGTATTGTTTTATAGCTGATATAGAGATATAGGATTGAAAATTATTATTATAATATATATAATATATATAGGACTAATAAAATAATATTATTAAATATAATATTTTAATAAATTATATTAACATGAATATACGTATAATTATTTTTTTTGAAGCATGCCTCTGATTATAGTGAATGCAAGAACTTCCGAAAAAAATCCGCTTCTAAAAGAAAAAGCCGTTATTCTAATAGTAATACATATTTTAGGCCAAAGTGCTACATTGCAGGGTGATCTTAAGACTATTAATACAACAACTATATACTTATAGCACTTCTCGAGGGATAGGTGGGATTTGTTGAAGATAATACCAGACTTTTTCATGTGCTAAAGTGGATAAATTAAGCTAACAATCCTTAGATCACACTCTCGACGTCGTAAACTATGAAATATACGGGCTAATTTTACTTTACTTTTCTATAATTTTTTTTTATCATTATGTATCCTTTATTAATATTTTTAGTTTTAATTTTTTCACTTTTGTATAGTTTTCTCTCAGTGTAAAGGAGTAGAAATTAATTTAATATATATTATTATAGTATCTTATAATCATATAAGTTAGAATAGGTTTTAATAAATTTAATTAGATTGGTACTTTTTTTCACATAACTAGCTCTCTTTTATATTACTAATCATCTATAATTAACGCATAATGGTTCAGAGTTATATTGGATACCTGGGGATAATATTACTGAGTACACTCTTATCCGGTTTAATCTACCGGTACTCAGTTTTTATTTGAATCTACATCTCCGGGGGATCCTCGGAGGCGGGTTTCATAGGGTTATTACGGCTAGGTACCGGATTTATATACTATATATCTCATTAGATAAGGTTCTATTCACTTGTTTAGGGGTTATTATAATTTGAATTATAATTATATATATTATTAATTATATTATATATATAATATTAATATTTAATAATATATTAATATATATATTATATTATTATATTATATAATATATATTATTATATATATATATATATAATATTATATTAAATTATATATATTATATATAACTATTAATTATTATATTATTTTTTAATATTTATATAATTAATATATGTTCTATATATAATATATATTAATTAATATATATATATATTTATTATTATAATATATATTAATGATATATTATATATACTGTGATTATTTGATTTTATCGTATATTGATTAGGAGAATATACCCAAATGTATTAATATCTATAATTTATAATTTTTATAATTTCTTATAGAATTTATTTATTGTTTTTAATATTATTTAAATTTTCTTGAAAAGTTTTTACTAGAATTTGAATAATATTTCATAAAATTATTTGATAAAAGAATATATAATGGTAATATATATATAATAATTATAATATTATTATATATATTTAATAAAAATATATTAAATAATATATTAATATATAATAAATACATAATGATATTTATTAACTATTGGAATTTAAGCTTAGATCGTAATAAGAACCAATTCCGGGTATCATTAACGACAATAGTTTATCAGGTGCAGACCATTATTCAATAAATTTTCCTCACGCTGTTAAGTAACTTTGTTAATTACTAGTAGGTAATTATCCTTTGGAGAAGTTTTATTAACGATGATAAAGTAAAAAGTAGTTGTAATTTACTCTCCATTAGTAATATCTTTTTATAAAATTTTATTGCCCCTTATTGCATCTGAATTTTAATTCAAATAGAACAAAACACTTGATAGATTATTTGTACAATCAATACAGGGGATATACCTAAACGCAAGAGGCTTGTTGCAGCTATGAAGTTTTAGTTTTAATATTTTTGTTAGAGACAGCCCTTTCATGTGGTATATTATCTATATACATTCCATCAGAGGGTCTTACTATGGTGAAGGATACCATTTTTAATCTTTTAACAAACGCATGGCCATCACATGGATATTTTACATGGGCCTCTATTATTATACACTTGGATTATGACGCATAAACTTTTGGAATTTTTACGTTGCCTATGGAGTTGAGATGACCATAGCAATTATTAACAAGCTGTTTAAATATAAGACGGGAGAAGTATAATATCATAGACAAATTCATCGGAGGGATAAGGAAGTATACTTTCGAATTATTGGGAGTAATCGAAATGGATAATTAATTTAAAGTACCTAATATCATATAGACGGGAGAAATCGATATAATATTCATAGACAAACAATCTGATTAAAGATTAGAACCTGTTTAAGAAGAACCTGTAAATAAAAAAAAAAAAGACAGAAGTAAAACATTATAAAGATTTCTATTCCGGTGTAGTATGCTAAATCAACCGTTGTACCAATAGGCAGGAGATGGTAATATAATTTATGTAGGGAGTACTAATAAACATTTTGATGGACAATTACATTCCCCACACTTGGTAATCAAATTTTTTTTAGGTAGTTGGATAACTCATCTTGGATTAGATTGTTATACCACAAATTAATTCAAAATGCAAGTCAAGCTCGTTGATCTTTTGTTACGAAAATCAGCAGTGCCTTACGCGTTAAAAAGGGCCAAGCGGAAATTTGAGCCAGGATTAAAATAATGAGCGTCATTCTTAAATCATCTTGATTTGAATATAATAAGGGTATGACTCAAATAGTCAAATATTAAATCACCTTAAAAATATAAATTACTAGATTTATTATACTATTGACTTTTACCTGTTTGCGGATCCAAAGGCATTTCGCCAATTTCATTGAAACTTACTAAATTTAATATTATCATTTATACAAATAATATTATATATTGGCTTAATAACAATAGTATTTTGAAGATGTATTGACTCTATAAACATAAATATATTTATATGATATGTAGAGTGAACTAGAGCCAGAGAGAGTTGTTCAAGTGTAGAGCTCATGCTTAAAAATAGACTAGATATATATTTAATGGGATCTGAGCATACGGGTTTAAAAACCAATAACTAGGGTAAATTACCAGTGCGAAGTTTGTGATAGATACGGGGCATCATTTTCAGCTCTCAAGGAACTAAACTATCGGATATTTAGAGAGGAAACGCCATTGCGTGCACAAAATAAATAAGAGATATATAAGATTGTATATGATACGTCAATTATCTTTCACATTAATATATATACGATAATGGAGAAAGGGTATTATAAATTTAGGCTTATAAGAAACATGGAAAATAAAATGACAATACTTCTTTTATAATTTAATACGGGGTATACCGAAGAATGTTTGCAAAATTATTGATTGGGCAGGGCCGGAGTTCAATAGATTTGGTATCGAGTTCGTCTCTACAAATGTATATTATCTCTATACGCTGAGTAGAGGTACGATCTATTGCAGAAGGAGAGTTTCACATAGCTA
The DNA here is from genome assembly GCA_015478945.1 of Trachelipus rathkii. Taxonomy (NCBI): domain Eukaryota; kingdom Metazoa; phylum Arthropoda; class Malacostraca; order Isopoda; family Trachelipodidae; genus Trachelipus; species Trachelipus rathkii. The sequence goes on from JABUQX010139691.1 coordinate 39,198, forward strand.
TTTATACTACTCACAGCGGTTTATACCCTAACCCTATATATATATATATCACACTATTATCCATGTATGAATTTTAGTTATGTTTCTATAGATGAATTATGATGCACCGTTTTTGAAGTGCACGCTGTTGACCTCCACTTATCATTATTTTTTTATTTTAATTTAAACTTTAAAATTTTTAATTTTTTAATTTTATTTTTGCCATTAAATTTTTTGGTTTCCCCTAAAAGTATTGAAAAGATATAAGGAAACGTTTATTTTTTATGGGGTATCAAATGTTAGAATTAAGTTTGGAACGTACGTTAATAAAATATTTTTTAGAGTATCTTATTAACATTAACATAATTAATTTTTTTTTTCTTAGTTCTGCATACAAGTACGTCTGATTACAAAAATATATTAGTTTTTATGTAAGATAATATTGCTTACATAGGGGCCCCTTAATTGGAACTGACATATTATATATATATATTAATATAGTATTATATAAACTATATATATATAGTAATATAATATATATATATATATATATATAATCTCAGTATAGCGTCGGCGGGGTGAGTGTGGCCACTGTTAAGTTTCTATTTGCTTAATACTATGTACCTTTTTGGATTTTTTTTTCTGAAAAGAAGTCCCGAAGAAATATAAGCAACAAAAAATAAATAATGTAGATTGAAATATTCAATAGTTTTAATTAAAGTTTAAATAAAGATCATTTAGACTCGTTTGAAGGGGTGAATCAGACCCATTGTGGGGTGAATTGGGGCATCTTTTTTAATTCCTCTTTTATGTATGATCAAGTTTTATATTTTAATTTTTACTTAATTAAGAAATTATTTATAGATTAATTAGTAATAGTAATTAAAATTTTCAATTGATGATAAATAAAATAAGAATAAAAATGTGGGGTTCATCCCATTCGTGGGACAAAATTTTGAACACTTTTTGAATTCATATTTTCCATATAAATTTCAGTTTTTTATTTAATTTTTACCTAACTTATCTTAATTATATTAAATCAGCTATAGTAATAAAATGTCAATAATAATAGGCAACAATAAAATAAGATAACAATGGTGGCCCAATTCCACCATCACATCAATTTTTATGGGGGGGATGAATCGGGCAAGTTAGGCCCAGCGATTTAACACTATGCACTGTTTGGAACAAAATTTAGTTTGCAGTTTAAAGCTAACATACTCACTGTATACAGCTGAAAAAATATATAATTAAAATCTGTCATAACTTTCATTCATTACATAACCGGAACTCGGATTGGCCTAAAGAGCAGAGGCCCATATTTTATAACTAAGAAAGTTATGGGAATTTTAAATCTTCAAGGCTTGTAACTTTTTTCCTAAAGAGACTGCTGATTTTGTTTTCACTATTCTTTTCTTATTATTTTTTTTAGATATATCCTGTGATTTCAATAAAAAAAAATTTTTTTTTTTTAATACACTATGGGTTTTTTTACAATTTGAGAGGCTGTACTTTTTTTTCTAAGGAGAGCGACATTTTCGTATTTCACTATTCTTAGTATTATTTTTTAGGTATGTCTGTGATTTTTCATAAAAATCGGGGGTGACAACTCTGCACTACCATATTAAAATTCAATAATAAAAATAATAATATATCAATAATAAAAATAATATAATATAAAGGCTAGGACAAGGTATACATAGATTCAAATAATAGATTATGATTGCTGTGAAGCTTTTATAGCAAAACAAGTTTCTTTTTCACTTTATCAAATAAAAAGTGTGTTGTTAGGCTATTAGATATCATTCGTAGCGGTTTATGCATGGCATGGCTTTGTCTCATAGGCTTTGTGTTTTAGGGCTGCCGAAAATTAAATTTGACAAGGGTGTTCCATAGGTATATTTACAAAAACCGATGATTTTTCCTAAAAATTCGATTTTTTAAGCGAAATGTGTTTTCTTTGGAGCACAACTTAATTTTAATATTATTTTCATGATGGGTCCATTAAAGCACCAGCGCCTTAAAAAATTAAGGAGACCTTCAAAACATAAAATTAACAAAAGATTTTAATAAAAAAAAAAAATTTAATGGCGTCACGAATTTCGCTAAAAATTGAAATATCTATAGGCCTATCGTCAAGTTTTCAGGTGAAAAACTTGAATGTCACTTTATGACGTTATGAAATTTGTTTCAGTAACAGTTTAATCAATAATTTTACTTTTCGATACCTTTCACGTTTATAAACCTAATTTATGTATGATGTAATTTGTACACTTTTTATTTGACTAAAAATACTTAACAACCTCGACGGACTGTCTCTTACTTATTTATGTCTTGACTCTTGAGGTCACTCTTTGCTCTTGATGCTTTAAGTTTTATGTTATTTATATAATCGTAGGTTATATTATGAATTTTTTTTTAATTATCATAGGTTTAACATGATTATATGTTACACGGTTTAATAAATATGAATTATTAAACAATCTTTCAAAATAATAATAGGTTTAGGCAAACAAAATTTTAAAAATGGTTCATTTTGGGTTAAACCAGGGATAGTAAAAAAAATAAATAAAAAAAATCAACTTATTTTTTTTTTTTTTTATTAAAAAATAATTATTTTTTTTTTTTTTTTTTTTTTTTTTTTTTTTTTTTTTTTTTTTTTTTTTTTTTTTTTTTTTTTTTTTTTTTTTTGTATATTTTATGTGATTTCTCTTCATTAGTTTTAAGTAATAAATAAAATAAACTAATATATTATTTTTTTTATTTTTTTTGACAGTTGTCACCACCGCTCGGGCAGAGCCCTATTAAGGAGGGGGTGTTAAATAAAAAAACTTCAACTAACGCAATTACGCAGATGAGCACAGACGTCGGCCTTAATGTGAGGATGATTAAATTGAGTAGGAACACAGAAGATGGAGAGATTCACAGAACAGAAGGTGCAGAAAGAAGGAGCACCGCAGCGAACTAGTCGAGTTGCTAAATATAACAAATCATGTGCCGAACCAGGCACCCTTTGATGCTACGAAGGGCGTTCTTTAAAGGTGTGGACGCGAGTGGAAAGTTCCCTGAGCACTGGCCGCTACGGTACCTATAGAAAAGAGATAAAGCAGCAACATCGCGCGCCGCAAAGATTAGAGGGTCAAGTGATACTAGAAGAAAGGACAGTTTATAGTCTTATTGGTTGACTCGACCCTATCTCAAAAGCCGGGTGAAACCTAGCCCCCCAGATATGAAGAGTATCCATCAAGGGCGGATGGAGTGCATTGTATAACTGGAGTAACTGTGAAAGGAAATAAGTCTCGCAGTCTAAACAGGAAAGACATCTTTGAGCCGCCTTAGCAACCGTTGTAGTTTGTGTTTCCAAGACTTTTTTTGTTTATGTTTAAGGCCGGATGTTTATATTGGTCACAGGAGAAGAGAGAAACGTCGAAAGAGGTAGGAAGTTAGAAGGTTGTTTAGAAGAGGGAGATTTGAAAGAAGTTGGTTTTCAAAGAATTGAATTTCACACAGGTTACGAACCCACCGGAATTCTTCCAGATGGAGAATAGAATAGAAGATATAGGACGACAGAGGGCATTCTAGAAGTAAATAGAGGGAGCAGAATGAAATGAGTTGAAGAAGAAGGGTCGAGTCATCGCATATGAGTGGAATGAGTTAGATGTGCAGGTGAAAAGATATTAATGAAAAGTAGGAATAAAGTAGGAGATAAGACAGAACTGAGGAATCCACTATTGACAGAAAGGAAGAAGAAGTCGCCATATCAACAACAGCGATATCTGCGCAATTTGAAAGAAAATGACATAAGTAAGCAAAGAAGGAGATTTCTTCTTTCAACCAGATTCAGAAGAAAGTAAAAAGAAATACAACGACACGAAGAACCATTAGTTCAAAAGGGTATATATTCTCGTTAGACAAAACAACAACAACAACAGCTGTAAACACAACAACAACCACAACAACACAACAACAAACAAAAGCAACAACAAAACAACAACAAAAAACAATAAATGGTAACTTTAATTATCATATACAACAACGAATATATGCAAAGTAACTTTTCACATTAATAAAGTAACATAGCATACAAGAAATAGAATATAATGTAGCATAAAAATTAACACATTATGATCTAGAATAAACAACTAAATTAAACAAGTTCAATACTTTTAACACAGTAAAGTGAACTAGACAGCGTACAAAAGTAACCTATTTACTTTGTCGAATAATTGGATAAACACAGAAAATGATCCTTTGATATAACACGTTAGTTTTGAACTGATTTTGGTTTTCCATATTATAAAAGCTAACATACGATCATATGATAAGACATAATGTCAACGACAAACTACACATTATGCACGAATAACAGTGTAACAGTTAACAAAGTTCCACTTAACCTGTAAAGTAACTAACATTGCAAACAATCGTAACCTATTATCATAACTTTTTCCAGGCATATTTAACAATTAAACGTGTAATTTTAGACACTTGACACAGTAATATTTAACAAGGATTTATAATAATCTCTTGTGCAATTATCATACAGACCAGCGAATAATTGCTAACATTCACGTTTAATCCAATATAAATAAAAAGTAATTCTTTATTACTGACCTTACAATATATGCTTAACCAACAGAGTTTTAACATCAATAAACTAACATATCATAACGCAACTAAGAATATAATGGAAAAGGCAAACTAACATATCTCGCGTATAATAATCAGCTAACTCCTGAAATTCCTACTTATTTCTATATGTAATAGTAGCTATAGTATCAATTACTCGATAGTTCCCCCTTTTCCTCGCATTATAAACAGGGTAAGCGCGGATCTTAACAAAATCTAACAAAGTGACAGCTCATCAAAGATCAAACATTGGAACTATAATTAACATCAATTTCATCAACAGTGTAACTCGTTGTAGTTACATCATTGACTATGAATTATACAATAGAATTAGCAAGTTCCTGGGCAAACCTAACACATTACAAGCAAAAACTTAACTAGCTCACGTTTCTAACACATATGTCAGTTACAACAGTAATATCTTACAAAACTTGTCTTCTCTAACAAATCAGTGTTGTTTTCACATTGTCATACGTAAATATTTAACATAACGTACCTAACTACGAATAAACAGTTTTTCATTAAATCAAAGCCCTCGAAATTGAGTCATCGTGAATCTCTAATGTCTTCGAAATAATAAATATAATAATAATAATAATAATACTGAAATATAATAATAATATAATAGATGAATAATATAATAAATATTAATGAATAAAGATAATAATATAATAATATAATAAAATATAAAATAAACTAATAATTAACATGAAAAATCAATACTTATTCAAAACGACGTGTCCTATAAAGGCTACGCTGTAAGAACTCAGGAGCTCGATCAGATGTTGTCGCTCAGTGGCAATTCTATTGACAATTTCAGCGTTTCGATTCTAACATTTGAATGATTGTATAATAAAGATTAAAAATTAAATAAAATTAGATTTTTAGATTTTAGGTATTTCAATATATTTAATTTAAAGTTGAAATTTTAAACTTTATGTTAAGTCTGGTTTTAGATGTTTTATGTAGTAAGCCTAGCTATTTTCAGTTTTGAGCTTCGCATGAGGAGTGTAAAATGTTTATATAACTGTGCGATATCAGGTATAGTTGTTTGTTATGTTCATTGAATAAATGTTTGTATATATTTTACTAGGTGTAAAGCGGTGTTGGTATGCCTATCTGTTAATCATTGTGTGTACCTCTCTTTTATTATTTTACACTCCTCATGCGAAGTTCAAAACTGAAAATAGCTGAGGTTACTACATAAAACATCTAAAAAGACATTAACATAAAGTTCAACGTATTGTCACTAAATTAAATATAATATGAAATACTAAGATTTTAAATCTTTAATTTTTAATTTTAATTTTTTAAATCTTTTATTAATTTATCATTCAAATTGTTAGAATTCCGAAACTGCTGCTAATGTGCGGCGTTTACGGACGAACGGTCAGAATTCTAATAAATTTAAGTATGCCCTCTTACTTTTCTTTGCAAACTATTTATCTAGCTAGTATTAACGAAAATTAAATACAATTCAGAAGAGATTTATTTCAGAGAAGATTGGATGTTAAAAAGTAAAACTTATATTAAAAAAATATGTCACTAGAATTTTAACTATTTTATTATATTTATTATTATTATTATTATTATTATTATTATTTAATTATTATATATTATTATTATATTATATTATTATTATATTTATTATATTATTATTATATTATTATTATTATATTATATCGGAAACTGAAAATATTAAAAACTGTTAATTTATAATGGCTGTTTTAATAATAAAAATAAAATAATTTGCATTATAATTACGTTATACATTGTTTCCGAAACTGAAATATATTTGTTTGTCAGTGTTCTGCGGCATGCATTTTTGTCATTTTAAACGGTACTTTACCGTATGATTCGGAGATTAGGATGTCTGAAAAAGTGGTATATTTTTTATTCTCAAATGGAAGCGAAAAATAAATTGTTGGAACACAAAAAATGTATTACTGTCAACTCTGTAGCAACTGAAATGGCTGAGTCAGAAGTCGAAATTTTTGAAAGTTGACTGCTTGGAGTCGAGTCGGAGGTCGGAGTCGGAGTTGAAAATTTTTGTTTAATGAGAGTTCGGAGTCGCGAAAATTATTTTGTGGTGTAGTCGGCGGGAGTCGGAGTCGGAGGTCGAAAATCCAAATTTAAGGCGTCCGGAGTCGGAGTGGGAGTCGAAAATTTAGAGAACTACGCACCGCTGTTTTTTACTTCTTCTTTTTTCGCATAGTAATCAACACGTAGAATGTTTCTATAATAAAATTCAATCAAGAATTGCAGACGTTATTATAAAACAAGCTGTGAGTGAACAACAATTAGAATTTAGGAAGCATAGAAAAAATAGTGAACGAAACATAATGAGGGTAAAGCTTGTAGATTTGTGTTAGTGAGAGAGAAAACGGCTTCGTAAACTGCTTCATTATCTGAACGAAAAATATAAAGATAAGCTGCTGAGTATGAAAGTGTAGACATAATATCTATCATAAGGAGAGGTTTTGTTTTTGTGATCATGCTAGTATCATATCAGAATCAACTTTTGGGAGTGGTTAACCCCTGTGTAAATTTT
>JABUQX010139692.1:0-5000 GCA_015478945.1 Trachelipus rathkii
TGAGAGAGAGAGAGAGAGAGAGAGGAGAGAGAGAGAGAGAGAGAGAGAGAGGAGAGTCAGTATATATATATATATATATATATATATATATATATATATATATATATATTATATATATATATATATATATATATATATATATATATATATTATAAATATATTATATATATATATATATATAATTATATATATATAATATATATATTAATATATTATATATATATATAATAATATATATATATATATTATAATATATTATATTATTACCCTGTTTGACCATGATATTTCGACTTGACCTTGCCGGATACCCTATACCTCAGCCTACACCTAGCCTACAACCAGCCTTCCTAACCTAACCTAACATACCTAACCTAACCTAACCTAACCTAACCTAACCTAAACCTAACCTAACTAACCTAACCTAACCTGACAACCTACACCTAGCCTACACCTATCCTACTCCTGCACCTAGCCTCCACCCGCCCTTGAGCGCATCCAGGTAACTGATGCCTACTTTGGTAGGTATCTGTGCTAACATGAGGATGTAGGTAACTGACCTGTATGGATCTATCCTAACTTATTTCCATGCCGTGCACAGAACACACACACACACACACACATACACACTTTACTTATACACACACACACACACACACACACACACATTCATATGACAACTTATTACACAATTCAACTATGACACTTATACACAAATTCACTATGACACTTACATTTACCATAGACACTTACATTTACACCTTATACACATCGGTACAAACACACACAAGGCACATACACACACCACTTACAACTTATGACCACACATTCACTATGGACACTTACACTCACCATAGACACTTACACTTACATTTAACACCTTTATAACACATGTATAACCACACGACCAACGCCTTTGTCCTTCCATGGGTCAATTTTAGCCATTCCTAATTTTAGGCACTTAAACATTTTTATTAAAAACATTATTTTGCAGACCTTAAAGCAGTAAATCAGATAAATCAAATAGAGGTGTTAACTACGACCTAGGGGATAGTATGGCTTTTGTTTTAACCTGTGTTTACCTGCTTTAAACTCATGTTTTAACTGTTTTAACTTATATGTTTTTCTTGCCTTAACTCACATATTTATTAACATTACATACCTTAAAGAGTAAAATCAGTAAATCAAATCAGTGGTGTTACCTAACACCTAGGGGGGATTAGTATGCTTTTTGTTTTACTGCTTTACTGCTTTAACTCAATGTTTTACTGCTTTAATCATATGTTTTTACTGTTTTAAACTTAAAAAAATTTACATTTACATACCTTAAAGCAGTAAATCAGTAAATCAATAGAGTGTGTTACCTTAACACCAAGGGGGATTAGTATGCTTTTTGTTTACTGTTTACGGCTTTAACTCTGTTTTAACTGCTTTACACTCAAATATGTTTTACTGTTTTAAATAACTCACATTATTCATTAACATTACATATTAAAGCAGTAAATCACAGTAAACATCCAATAGGGTGTTACCTAACACCAGGGGGGATTAGTATGCTTTTTGTTTTACTGCTTTACTGCTTAACTGCATGTTTTTACTGCTTTAACTCATGTTTTAAGCTGCTTTAACTTTCTGCTTTACTGCTTTAACTTTCTGCTTAAACTGCTTTAAACTTTCTCTTTACTGTTTAAACTTTCCTGCTTTTACTGTTTAAACTCATATATTTATTAACAATTATGTTTTTTTATTTTTGTTTTAAATACTTTTTATTTATTTTTATATTATTTTAATTTATTTTTTAATATTATTATTTTTTTTATTTTTATTATTTTTATTTTTATTATTTTTATTATACTTAGTGTTATTTACTTCAATGCCTATTGTTATTATTATTTAGAACAAACACACCTACACACGTGAGCGTGCGCATACACACACATACACACACACACACACACACACACACAACAGACACATTACACACACTCACACACACACTTACACTTATAAACACACATTCCCTATGACACTTATACACACATTCACTAGACACTTACATTTACCCCATAGAAACTTACATTTACCTTATAACACATGCGGTCACATCCAACACACTACACTTACACTTATACAACATTCAATATGATACTTATCACACACAATTCACTAATGACACTTACATTTATCATAGACACTTACATTTACACTTACACTCACAAACAGATTTACTTACACTCACACACAGATTTACTAACACACACAGATTTACTTACACTCAATACACAGATTACTTACACCCCAGATTTACTTTACACTCGCAACAGATTAACACACAACAACACACACACACACACACACACACACACACGCCACGCACACTTACACATTTAACGTATAATTTATTAAAAACATTTTTAATTTGTTTAAATTAAACACGTACATTTATATTAGTTTTCTCATTCAATTAACTACAAAATTATTTTAAAGTTTTCTTAAAACTTCTATAATAAATCAATCATGATCTTTGAACAAAGAATTTATTTTAACTGTTAATACTTGTTTTGTTATAATTTTATCAATATCAAGTTTTAATACTATTTACTAAATCATTTATAGAATTTTATTAAAACACATAATACTTCCGTACCATTAAAGAATAAACATCAGAATAAATACTCAAGCGCAGCCTAGCACACCCCCTCTACCCACATCAAGCTATGGCGACGTTTTGTTTCTATTGACCTCATACTGCTTTACATCAATCTTTAGCCATGTAATAAGTATCAAAATAAACAAAAATAAGTTCTTCTCTGCTAACATAAACATGTATTTTATTAAAATCATTCTAAGTTTTATTTATAATAATAACAATTATTCACTTTACATTTATATTATTTCAACCCTCGATGTTAAACTAAAATATTTCAAGTTTTTTTTAAATAATTCGGGTTTTCTTTAATTATTATTATTATTATCTACTGTACATTGACAATCCATCACGAGAAAAACAAACTACCCTCACCTCCCTTACAGATACGAACTGACGCTCTCTCTGTAAATGTGTTGAAATAACTACTTTAGGTCTAAATTTAGGATAATCCTTTTTGTAACCCGGAGCGAATTAAGCCTAATTCCAGGTCAAAATATATTTCAAACTGACCTTTTTCTGTAAAATGTGGTGCAATAACTACGTTAGCCCTAAATTTAGGCCTAAATTTAGGATAAGCCTTTTTGTAGACGGGCTAATTTAATCCTAATACCAGGTCAAAAGGTAATTTCCGTATAGACAAGAATCATTGTTATTATTATTTTTATAAATATATTTCCAACTGAAACATGCTGGATCGGTAAAATCCTTTAAGCAGGTAAAATATAAATGTTCCCTTGTGATTGGTGGGAGTAAACCTTATCTCAATTCACCCTCGATGGTGATTGGTCGAGAATTATTTTAATCGTCTTTTTGAAAATTAACTTTGTTATTTAAACTTGTATTTGAAGCAGGTGTGGTGTTTTCATTATCTTTTAGACCCCAAACTCATATTTAAAATCATAGTCATTTTAGCTGTTTAGCGGTGCACAAGTTAACTGATTTGTATTAAAAGTGTTTTATTTTTCTAAGGTAATATCATTTTATAATAATAATTACACATTGGGAATAATTATTAATTTCAACTAATAGATAATAATTAATGTCACTAGCTTCATCAAGCCTTAACCACCAGGGCTCAGCCTGAGCCCCACCCGCAAAGGCAGCCAACCCCGCACCCATAGTGCGTCCCGCCGCGTCCCGCCGCGCCGCGTCCCGCCCGCCGCGTGCGCCGAAAGGCGCAATATTTCAAGCGTTCCCGCCCGCCCGTGCGCCCGCAGGCGGCAATATTTCGCGCGAATGAAATATATAATGATAATATATATATATATATAGTACTATATATATTATATATCATATATATATATTATATATATATATATATATAGTATAATTTTATATATATTATTATATATATATATATATATATATATATATATATATATATATATATATATACTATATATATTTTGGAGGCTTATACGTTTTCAAGTGAGAATTTTAATTTTAATATTTATTAAATAAAATTTCACTTGAAAACGTATATAGCCCTCCAAAATATATATATATATATATAATATATATATTATATATTATTATTATATATATGATATATATTATATATATATAATATATATATTATATATATATATATATATATATATATATATATAATATATATGTATTATATATATATATATATTATATATATATATATATATAAATATTTCATTAGCGGGAATATTGCGCTGCGGGCGCACGCGGCGGGCGGGAACGTGAATATTGCGCCTGCGGGCGCCCGCGGCGGGCGGGAACGCGGCGGGACGCACCTACGGGTGCGGGGTTGGGGTTGCCTTTGCGGGTGGGGCTCTGCTGAGCCCTGGTGGTTAGCCTTATGAACTAGTGAATTAATTATTATCGTATTCTAGTGAAATTAATAATTATTCCTCAATGTATAGTATTTATTATAAATATGATATACACTTAAGTAAAAAATAAAACACTTTTAATACAATCAGATAACTTGTGCACCGCTTAAAAGCTAAAATGACTATGATTTTAAAAATGAGTTTGGGTCTAAAAGATAATAAAACACACACCTGCTCAAATACAAGTTGAAAGAACAAAGTTATTTTTCAAAAGACGATAAAATAATTCTCGACCAATCACATACGAGGTCATATAGAGATAAGGATTACCCCCACCAATCACAAGTAAGGAAACATTCCTTTTTACCTGCTTAAAGGATCTAACCGATCCAGCATGTTTTCAGTTGGAAATATAAATTTATAAAAAATAATAATAACAATGATTCTTTGTCTATACGGGAATTACCTCTTTGACCTGGTCATTAGGATTAAATTAGCCGTCTTACAAAAAGGCTTTATCCTAATTTAGGCCTAAATTTAGGCCTAAC
>JABUQX010139692.1:15000-22500 GCA_015478945.1 Trachelipus rathkii
TTGTTTTCACACATAATAATAGATAATTTTTATTTAGTATAATAAATAAGGAGTGGGCCACAGACCCTTTAAATATATTTTCGTGAATACTTAAATCCCCATATTATATACAATTTATTTTGGAACAGTTTGCAATGTGGGGCATGTAATATAATGCCATGTTCATTACTAGATCTCTTTCACCGTTCTTTCTAATTTTTATCTTATTATTTTCACTGGTGAATCAACTTAGCGTATCAAATGACCTAAAAAAAAAAAAAAAAGATCTTATTATAAGAACATTAATTATAGTATAACACCTTTAATTTTATTACAAAAATAATGTATTTTGTGTGTCCGGGCGATGCCCGGGACACATCTTATGGCATTGATCTCGTTTGCCTAACTAACGTCTTCCCTCGTTTTGGCGTCATATATCGCCGGTCAGGGAAAAGACTCTTATTGGTTGACTTAAGATTTTAAATAATACAAACAAAAATAATAAAAACAGTTATGTGTGATGTTATAAGATGTAAGTAAATTTTACCGTACATAATAATAGCTTTACAATTACAATACAGATTATAATAGCATTGTTTTATCTCGTACTAGGCTACTAGCCTTAGTACATATGGTGCATCCCAGGTTAAGGAAGAACACTCAGCCTTTAATTCTAAAAAAATACATTTTTTTAACAAATTTTAAAGTCGGCAGAAACATTCCGTAGAATTTATTTCATTTTTGGAGACCAACTTTTTGGTACTATACAGCCTGTGCCTTAAGCCTACCCACTCGCGATGACGTCAAAGTTCTATAGGAGTTCATAGCTCCTCCCCCTTATGGTATGATAAATTTTAAAGTAATAGCGTTTGAATTCGAAGAATATAAAACAACTCGGCACCATAAAACATTATAAAAATAATTTTAATCAGATAGATCTTCCTAATCTAATTATCAAACTTAATACATAAAATACAATAATTTTTTTAAAATATGGAGATCTCCAGGCATGCATTTAAAACCCCTAGACGCAAGGTCTGCACATATTAGATAATTTAAAATATAAATTTTAATATACCTAAAAATTATTACAGTTGTCTTTCTTTATTTCTACGGACACTCCTAACAAGGCCGTTTACAAGCATCTTCGTATCGTTTCACATATCTCTATTACATTTCTTTCTCTTAAAAGAGAAAGTTTTATTATCGTCTTTCACGGAAAATCGTTCGAAGCCCGTGTTACAAATATATCTTAAAGTCTTATTTACAAGTTCAACCTTCTTTCCCTCCCAATTTTTTGGGGGGTAAGAGTACGAAGGATGGGGGATACCCACCTCCTTACATATTGTAAACGTTTATTTAAATATCCACAAGATTCCTATAATTATCATAAGACACAAAAGAAGTCTATCTGATTTTCCATTATTTTATAACATCATTCTGCCGTCGAATTATAATATATTTTAATAAATTTTTACAAACAAATAATTATAGATTACATTTGCACTTGCAAAAAATAAAATACCATTTGCGCGGGAGAAGACTTCATCTGTTCCTTCATTTATTCTCTGAGCGCCATCACAAAGAGGTTCAGTACTTTAACAGACAGCAATTTTGAGCTTTAGTTCGTTTCTGCATAGAGGCGAATTTGAATATTTTGGGGTATTTTATTTTCCCAAGTTTCTTTATATCGGCCTCGTCTTCATCACAGAGACTTTATTTATTTTTTTTTTTTCGTTGTTTTTGCCAACTCGCGTGTTCTCGCCCCCATTTTGGAGTTTATGCTACTTCGATGAGTAACAGGCTATAACGTTTGGGACCGTGAGTCTTCAAATCAGGAATCTGACTCGTCTCTTCTTGAGTTTCACATTTTTAGAGAAAGCGTTTTCTTACTTGCTTTTGGAGGTCTCAATGGTGGGGAGTTTTTCCTCTCAACTGGATAACGACTTTTCTTTTTTTTTTTTTTTTTTTCTTTAACAAGAACTTTCTTCTCACGCTACCACTTACGTTTTTAGTATAAACAATATAGATTCTCAAGACTTACTTCTTTTTAATAATTTATTAAACAAATTTTCACTTGAGTAATTAATATTGTACCCTTTCATTATCACCGTATTTATTATTATTATTATTCTTATCTGGCCCTCTTTTATCAAAAGGTTGTAATGACTGATGTCGTTCTGGGGTCACCAAAGCTATGAACAAAGACTGATCTCTATAATGATTAATTGGCCCTATTCAAGAGATCACTTTGATATAGCAAATAATAAAATAGTTTTGGAATAGTGAAACGTTCTTTATTTATTTCTTTATTAATTATGTCTAATGACTATTTTACATGAACACACATTAAGATATTTCACAGTTCAAAATTTAATTGCTTTTAAAATAATTTCAATTTAATTACCATTACAATATCAATTTTATGACCGAGAGAGCGTCAGATGTTGGCTCTCTGATCTACATTTTCTAACTAACTGAATTCCCATAGGCACTCCAAGGGTGACAAGAGTCACCTCGGTGACCTTGATACTATACAAAAATAAAGAAAGAAACATTTATTTCGGCAACAGGACTTTTTTGTACAAGCTTTTCTTACAGCTGTGCACCAGAAATCTGGGTAGCACTTACATATATCCTTTATAAATTTTATACAATGTAACGAGTCCGGTACATATATATATATATATATTTATTATATATATATATATATATATATATATATATATATATATATATATATATATATATATATATATATATATATATATATATATATATATATATATATATATATATATATATATTATATATTTATATATATATATATATATATATATATATATATATATATATATATATATATATAATGCTAGTCTTCAAAGTTAGTTTTAATTTTACTTTTACATATAAAAAATATCAATTATTCTCCACTTCCATTGTTTTTTTTTCTCTTCATTTATTTCTCCTTCTTTATCAACATTTTTCTCAAATTTACTTATCAAATTTTCGTATAAACTTATCATAACAAAACGATAGAAAGAAAAAGAGACTAAACGAGAGAGAGAGAGAGAGAGAGAGAGAGAGAGAGAGAGAGAGAGAGAGAGAGAGAGAGAGAGAGAGAGAGAGAGAGAGAGAGAGCACCCCCTCTTTCTCTCTCTCTTCCCTTACTAAATGGACACTTGTCATGTCCTTTGGGCGATGAGAAACGATTTGTTAGAACTGAGAAGAGATTTCAGATATTTAACCAATTAAAACCATGGATCCTCCGTCGAGTTATTAATGTCTTTGGCAGGTCGGAGGACGAAAGTAAAAAGTTACTTAAAGTCATTATAAATTGACTTGAAGACTTGGTGCGAGTGTTTGAGTCACTTAACCAAATTTAATTATAAGTTCTTAAAGTCAAGAAGGAGTAGTTTGAGTCACTCTTAAGGAGATTGAAAGTTTGAGTCGCTCTAGGGAGTTTATAGTTCCTTGATATGAGAGTTATTTAGACTTGGAAAAAAAATTCCGTATTAAGTGAATAAATTTTAAACTAAAAACATTCACTTTAGACTTGATGGTAACAAACCTTGAAATGCTTGTGTTGCTTTAGAGCAACTCGGGATTATGCTCTATAAAAGGTTAGAACCATATAGGAGATTTCTGTAAGACCTCACAGATGTTTTATAGAATTCTGCAAAACGTTAGTAATTCTGTAAAATGTTAGCCGTTTGAAAGAAAATTCACCGAATCAGTCAATTGGAAAATATTGAACAAAGCATCACAGTCAGTTACTTAAAAAAATTTCGTAATACGCCACAGCCGTATGAAATAATTTAAGCAGAGTCAATTGAGAAACTAGAAGCACATAATTTTTTTTCAAGAGACTACACTCACTTAAGAGAATTATCCAAGAGATTTGCGTCTCTTAGGAGAATTCTTTCAGCAAGTAGATTAGTCATAATATTTTTTTAATAATATTTGATACTTGCACGTATTAATTCTTGCTGACTGAATCTTTTCCATTTGAAGTAAGATATTAAGATGATTCGGAGAAATTTCTCATTTAATGAAAAAGAGTTTGAAAATTGATATAATTCCTTTATTTTGCACTAAATCAACAAGAGATTATATGAAGAAGAAGAAGAAGAAGAAGAAGAAGAAGAAGAAGAAGAAGAAGAAGAAGAAGAAGAAGAAGAAGAGGTGAACAGAGTTAGAAGTAGCGATGTCGTTAATGAAAAGTAGGGAAAAGTTGAGATCGGAACTGAGTGAACACCATCGAAAGTGAAAAAGAGGATAAACATCAACAGATTGCCGACAGGAGCGATCGGAGAGAAAACTAGAAAGAGCGAGCAAAGAGAGGAGTGAAACCCAAAGTGAAGGGAGCGAGAGCAGTCGACCGTTTGGGTTATTCCTCATACATAATTATTGCAAAAAGGAAATACATTATCGAGCTGAAAGAACATATCTTCATATAAACAGATTTACTTAATAAAGTTAATGAAAGAGACAATACAAAAAAAAAATAAATTCTATATATATATATATATATATATATATATATATATATATATATATATATATATATATATATATATATATATATATATATATATATATATATATATATATATATAGTTTTATTTTATATATTTTATCGCTTTTCATTTAACTTTTATTAAATTAAAAAATCTGGTTATTATGAAATATATTCACACTGTCATTAATTTGTAATTTCACTTTTGCAATAATTTATGTATATGGGGACTACACCAAATGGTAAACTGCTCTCTAAGCTTCCTTCCTTTGGGTTTCCACCTTCTCTTTGCTCAATCTTATCTAGTTTTCTCCGATCGCTCCATATCAGCAATCGTTGATAGAACATCCTCTTCCTCCCTTTCCCGTTAATGTGGTGTTCCTCAAGGTTCTGTTTTATCTCCAACTTTATTCTTTCTTTTCATTAACGACCTTCTCAGCTGTACTTCTAACTCTGTTCATTCTTATGCCGATGACTCAACTCTCCATTCTTCTACTCATTTCAAATCTGCTCCCTCTTTTGTATCTAGAGTTGTCTCTCGTCTTCAACTTTCCGATTCTATTCTTTCCTATCTGGATGAGGTGGGGTCACCGCAACTTTGTAAAATTCAACTCTTTAAAAACTCAACTTCACATCCCCTCTCAAAAACACCTCCCAACTTTCCTATTTTCTTCGACGACTCTGTCTCACCTGTAAATAACATAAACATTCGTGGTCTCAACATAAACAACAAATTGTCTTGGAAACCTCTTACACTAATGGTTGCTAAGGTACTAAAGAAGCTGGAATTTGTTCAGGTTGGTGGTAATTTTTTTCCTCTGAACAGTTAATAGTTATGTTAAGGGTTTTATTAGCCCTTGTATGGAGTAAGTACTGTTCTCATTTGAGGGGCTTCTGACCTGCCCTTCTATTGATGTGGGTTGAGGATAGGATTGAGTCTAATAACTGTTAACCTACCAAACCTCCTTGACCCTCTATCTCTCTGCGACGTGACGTTGGCGCACTATCTCTTTTCTATAGGTACTACAGCGGCAGATGCTCGGGGGAGTTGACCTCTCGCTTTCCACCACTCTTGCATCGCCCTCGTATTACCCAGCAAAAAATTCCTGAAGGATTCCAGTATGTTTCCTAATGGATTTTCAGTTACCATTAGGAAAATTCCTGATGGAACCGCCAGGAATTTGAGGCCCTGAATACTGGTATTAAGATAGGAATTTTGAAATTCCCAAAGGAAATTTCCTTTGGAATTCCATATGTCATACCTAAAGGATTCTTATGGATCCCTTATGGATTTACAGGTATCCACACGAATTTCTGTAGGAAAAGTATGGCTGATGCAATCTAGAAACTTGCTGGTTCCTGAAGGAATTATCCGACAGATTTTCATAAGGTAGCCCAAAGGATTACCCAAAATCCTACAGATAACATATAGGAAAGAGCGATATTCCCATAGGATACCTGATGGATAGGAAGCATGGAAAAAGATGGTTCCCAATGAAAATATCAATAATATATATATATATATATATATATATATATATATATATATATATATATATATATATATATATATATATATATATATATATATATATATATATATATATATATATATATATATATATATATATATATATATATATATATATATATATATATATTTATAATTAGTATATATATATATATAGATAATTCTACATTTAAATATATATATACATATATATATATATATAGATATATATATATATATATATATATATATATATATATATATATATATATATATATATATATATATATATATATATATATATATATATATATATATATATATATATATATATATATATATATATATATATATATATACACTTTATTTCTACGGTAGTTATTTATATATATATATATATATATATATATATATATATATATATATATATATATATATATATATATATATATATATATAGTATATATATATATATATATATATATATATATATATATATATATATATATATATATATATATATATATATATATATATATATATATATTATAGCAATTTAGGATGGGGAGTCAAAACAACCGACTCCCCGACTCCGACTCCCAGAGTCGATTTTACAAACAACCGACTCCCGACTCCGACTCCCAGAGTCGATTTTAGAAACAACCGACTCCCGACTCCCGACTCCCGACTCCCGACTCCCGACTCCCGACTCCCGACTCCCGACTCCCAATGGAAAATGGAACGTGAATTTTTTCCAAAATTATGAACTTTTATTTTCATCGTTATATGCTAAATAAACATTGAAAAAAAAGAATTATGACAATAAATTTTAATAATTTCTAATAATAATAATAATATTTACACTTTTTAACAAAATAGGCACTTTATATTACGAGTAGGCCTATGTATGCACACGTAAACTTGTTGACAAAAAAAATTTACAATATTATAATTTAAATTATGACAATTAATAATAATAATAATAATAATAATAATAATAATAATAATAATAATAATAATAATAATAATAATAATAATAATAATAATAATAATAATAATAATAATAATAATTATTATTATTATTATTATTATTATTATTATTATTATTATTATTATTATTATTAATAATAATAATAATAATAATAATAATAATATTATTATTATTATTATTATTATTATTATTATTATTATTATTATTATTATTATTATTATTATTATTATTATTATTATTATTATATTATTATTATTATTATTATTATTATTATTATTATTATTATTATTATTATTATTAAAATTGATGCATGATGCTTTCGGGAGGCTGATATATATATATATATATATATATATATATATATATATACAGTATAAATAAATATATAAATATATATATATATATATATATATATATATATATATATATATATATATATATATATATATATATATATATATATATATAGGTGAAATCAAGTTTAAAACCACAAATATCTCA
>JABUQX010139692.1:27500-30000 GCA_015478945.1 Trachelipus rathkii
AAAATATTATTAAAAACTAAAAAAAAAATTATTTATACATGAAAATATAGTTACCAGTTTTACCCCAACCAGTTTTACCCCAAAAGTGAAACCACTTAATAACTTAAAAAATAATATCACTAAATACAATTACATACATGGAAACTCTTAATTTCACACCTTTTTATATGCTGTTAATGCGAAATGATGATCTCTTCAGTCTTAGAGATTGTGCAGACCTTAACTTTTTTTTTGCAATTTTAAAAAAAAAAAAATTTTAAATGGGGGAAATTTTTTTGAACTATAGTTGTAATTTATTGGATTTAATTTTGAAATAATATTAAAATATAGTCTTTTATCTACCAAAAAAACCTTTCCCCAATTTCATAACGGTTGTCATTATGAAAATATAGCACATTTTCTAAACTTACCAGTTTTACCCACCGAAACCAGTTTTCCCCCATTTGACGGTATATATATATATATATATATATATATATATATATATATATATATATATATATATATATATATATATATATATATATATATATATATATATATATATATATATATATATATATATATATATATATAATTTATATATATATATATATATATATATATATATATATATATATATATATATATATATATATATATATATATATATATATATATATATATATATATATATATATTTATGTGGACAAAGTTACTTAACGCCCACACGGAACGGGAGCTCGGATCAAAAAAATTTTTTCACAGGTAGCATCTATGATACATAAATAGATGTTCTAGGGTCGAAATGAATTTTTTTTTTTAACCTGTTCTAGGGGCGAAATTAGGTTAGGTTAAGTTAGGTTAGGTTAGGTTAGGTTAAGTCAGGTCAGGTAAAGAAAAAAAAAATTCATTTCGACCCTAAAACATCTATTTATGTATCATAGAGGCTACCTGTGAAAATTTTTTTTGATCCGAGCTCCCGTTCCGTGTGGGCGTTAAGTAACTTTTTACCATATATATATATATATATATATATATATATATATATATATATATATATATATATATATATATATATATATATATATATATATATATATATATATATATATAGAGATGAGAGAGAGAGAGAGAGAGAGAGAGAGAGCAGCTCTAAATTTGTTAGTGATATATATATATATATATATATATATATATATATATATATATATATATATATATATATATATATATATATATATATATATATATATATATATATATATATATATATATATATATATATATATATATATATAACGCTGGTAACACTTGCTGAGTCAAAATAATCAAGGTCATTTGCTCACAAACTACAAACCCCCTGCCAAACGTAAGAAAAATAATTATTTGTTTATCAAACTGATTAATTATTTATATTTTTATCAAACTGATTAATTATTTATTAAATTATCTTACCACCACTTACTGGTTGTGGGTAGATAGATATATTTTCGCGTGTCTACACACCAAAAAATTAAATATATATTAGAAATTCACGGCATTAGGTACGGAAATATTTAAAATGCTGACACAACCACAACGTGAGCGCCAGCACAGTTGTTGTACATAAATGTATAGTATATCTATCCGATTCTTTTAGCTTATTGCAACTATCTTATAATTGGTGTGACTCTATATTTTAAAATCAGTTATGTACTCTACTTGACTTTAAATTTTGTACGATTATTAATAGCATCGCTCGCTGTTGATAATTCGTTAATGCACAATACACAAGTAGTCAAGTACATTTTATTTTATAACCAGTTTTATAACCTTTATTTTATAACCAGTTAAAAATAAACAACTTAAATTGGCTACAAACAAATGTCAAAATAAAAAAATGTACGTCTTTTATAATAAAAATTCAATTTAAGTTTTTCCAAATTTTTGTGTGAAAAGTTTATACAAAATTGTTTTGGGAGTCGAAAGGAGTCGTTTTTTTACCGACTCCCGACCTGACTCCAACCTTTTTGGGAAATCGACCTCGACCTGACTCCGCCCCTTCCCCCTGAAAACGCTCGCCTCCCGACTCCCGACTCCCGACTCCCCACCCGACTCCCCATCCCTGATATATATATATATATATATATATATATATATATATATATATATATATATATATATATATATATATATATATATATATATATATATATATATATATATATATTATTTTTACATATTATAATTTTTATTATTATTATTATTATTTATTATTATTATTATTATTATTATTATATATATTATATATATCCATATTATTTTAAATATATATATATATTATTATATATATATACATATATATATTATATATATATTATATTATTATTATTATTATTATTATATATATATTATTATTATTATTATTATTATTATTTAATTATATATATATATAAAGAAGATATATATATATTATATATATATATATATATATATATATATATTATATATATATTATTATATATATATACATATATAT
>JABUQX010139693.1:0-10068 GCA_015478945.1 Trachelipus rathkii
GGAGCAGAGGGGAGATAGTATCGAATGGTATTATAACAATGCTGCTTTATCTATCGCGTTATATTATATCAGATACTTGATTCAGCTATTGGCTTTAGTATAGTTTTCCTTTGCTATGTAATTCTCATTGAGTCTGCGCTCTTTAAGATTCTCATTCTGGCGTCGCTCATTCTCAGATTTGCGTTAGCAAGTATCGAGTTGTAGCTTTCTTGGCTGTTAGTTTAGCCTCATATTTAAGTTGTTTTTAGATATGATATTTTTCATACATTCCAGTATGTATATGCTCATAGAGTGATTAATTTAGTAACTTTCATATACTATGGAAATATAATTTCTTTATTATAAAGATCAATATTATAAATATTAAAATATATATGTTTAATGTTTATTATATTATGATAATATTTCTAACTAATGTACTTTATTACTAAATTATATGCTTTATATTATTTAGTTAAGGATTACATTTTACTTATTATCTATTTTATTGAATATTATTTAATATATATGTATCATTATTTATTATGTTATTATTTATATTAAAAATATCAAATTTGCTATTATTAATTGTAATTTTTTTATTATATGATTTTTTTTATAATTTATAATATTTAAAATGAACTATCTTTAAATTATTTAACTACAGTTATTTTTTAATTTATTATTTTTAAATTTCATTATTTCTATAAGTTAAATATAATTTTGGGATGACTTTTAATAGTTTCTGCTAAATTTTATTTTAGAATTTAAATTCTATTATGTAAGTAATGTTTGATGCTTTACGTATATATCATTAAAGTAAAGTATATTATTTTTACTAATATTGTTATATGACGTGATTTCTTATAATTATTGTGAAGACTGATAAGATTTAAGACGTAATTTATTTGGATTTTTGATGAATTTTTTTTCATTTTTTTATATTACATAGAATATTTTTAGTAGATATATAATTATTATAATAGTATTAATTCATAAGTATTATATATAGATAGATTTTAATTACCCATAAACGTATTCTGAGTACTTTATCTCGAACTAATTGTTTTTATTCGGGAAAATATAGTATTATATTTATTATACTTATATGTGGATTATTATGAATTATTATTAATAATATAATTATATTTATCTGGTCATTATTTTATTTGTATTTATTTTATATATATTATTATATTTTATAAGTAATCTATATTTTGTCATTTATATTTATTTTTAAGATTATTAGTAATACTCTAATTATATATATTATTATATAGCTTTCAATTTATATCATTTAGTCTTACTTATACTTCATTATTTAGATTTATTTATTTATTATTCTATATATTGATTTCCTATTATTTATTGACCTGGTGACATGTGATGAGTATTAGTTCTTATATTTTTTAATATTATTCTTATTATTATGTATATCTTTTATTATTGTATTTTATTGTACGTATTATTTATGCAAGATGTTATCATTATAATGATTTTTTATTATTATTTTATTATTATTTATTATCGATATTTTATTTATTATTATTATTAGAATTTATTAATTATTATTCTTCTTCCTTATCTATGATTTTATCTTTCTAGATATTATTATTTTAATAGTATAGTTGCTTGATTCTTAAATATGAGTTATATATTATTATTGTTATTCTGTATCGTATATATTATTATTATTATTAATTATTTATTGTTATTTTTTATTATTATTATATTATTATTATTCAATTATTGTTATTATTATGTATTATGATTATTATTATTAATACTTATTATTATTATGTATTCATTATTATTATTGATTTATTTATATATTAATGTATTTGTATTATATATTATTATTAATTATTATTATATTAGTAATTTTTGCCGATTATGTTATTATTTTTATTATATTATTCTTCCTACAGACTATCAACATTTTAGTACGTTTAATTTTTAGTTTTTTGAACAAATTAAAATTACTATCATTATTATTATTATTGTTATTATTTTCTTTTTTTCATATTATTATTATTATTATTATTATTGATTTATTATTTTATTATTATTGATTTTATCATTATTATTATCTATTATTATTGATTTATTTTATTTATTATTATATTATTATTTCTTATTTTATTATTTATTATCGATTATTATTATTATATTAATTATTATTTTAATAGTTATAATTATAAAATCTTTTAATAAAAATTATAATTATAATTTAAGATAATGTATATTAAAAAAATTATTATGATTGAGTATTATTATTATTATTATTATTATTATTATTATTATTATTATTATTATTATTATTATTATTATTATTATTATTATTATTATTATTATTACTTATTAATGTATTTTATATTATTATGTATTTTATTATTATTAGGCCTCTTCCAAAATCTGGGTTCTTTCTCGAGCTGAGTAAAATTATGCCTAGAATTGTGAAGTGGTTCAATTTGGAGTCTTTGCCAGCCTTTGTTGTTCTGATAAACTTCGAGAAATTTAAGGTATACTTCTTTAAACACTACTATACCACTACATAATATACTACTTCTATATATAACAACTACAACAACTGCACTTCCTCAAAAACAATATTAATTATAAATAATATAATATACTATAATAATATAGTTTCAATTGAGGTCACATAATAAAGGACGATTTTTACCTACTGTGTTGGTGTATTAATAAATAATAATATCTATTAATAAATAATTAATAATATGAATAATAATATCTCTCTAAAATGTTATCAATCAACCTATTATTATTATTATTATTATTATTATTATTTTATTGATTATCTCATATTATATATTAATTCTTACATTGTTATAATTCTTATTATGAGAATATTTCATATTATTCTTCTTATTATTTATTATTCATATTCAATATATGAAAATTGTTCTCTTGGTAATGATGATGCTCTTCTCTTTACTATTTTTTCGTCTATCTAATATCCATCTCCAAAACGGATTTCGATTAACGTTCCATAACAGAGGTACTGATATAGTATTTATATATATAGATATATATGTTATATAAATATATTATAATATATATTATTCATACATTTATATATATTTTATTAAAGATATTATAAATCTATATATATATTAGGTATATAGGTGATGATATTTATAAAAGTTATATATATCTTACAAATATATATGGTGCATTTAACTTTTTTTAAGATTTTGACTAATATATATATTGGTAATACTGACGTATGATATATATATATATATATTATAAGTATAATGTACGTATTAGTAAGTTAGTATAGCGTAAAATATACTAGATGTAATATTTGTTTATTTTCCATTCTCTTTTACGGCTGTTCCGAGGAAGAAAATAGATTTAATTTCAACATAAATTGTGATGAAAACGAATCCTGAATAAGGATATTTTTAAATCTAATCGTATTCTAACTTTATATATGATCAGTAATGAGTATTAAGTATATATATGAACGATGATAGTATATATATATTATTATTGTAGTATTATTATTACTTACTGTATATCATAATATATATATATATATATATATTAATAAATATATTATATAGTACGTAATATATATATACATAATATATAATATATATACTATATAATATGCTATTATTATTATATAGAATTATTATATATAATATACTATCATATATTATATAATATATCATACTAGTGAGTGTAATATATATATTATAGTATTATATATTATAACTGTGTGTGTTGTTGGTTGTGGTGTGTGGCTGGTTTGTGTGTTGTGTCGTGTGTGTGTGTTTGTAATTACTCGTCAAGTATTTTGTTTAATTAATTAGAATTTTAAAACTCTGAATCATAATGGGCAATAATATACTGTGAACAAGACAAATAGAAGTTGGAATATATTTGAAGATCCGCGCCTAGCATTATATAAACATGAATATTATTGATATTTATAGCAAGAGGGCTAGGCAGAGTGGGGGGGGATCAAGTTTTGAGGGGATCATGCTTAAGGGAGTGGGCAATGCAGTGATGGGAGCGAGGAATCCGGGAGTTGTAAGGAGGCGCCTCAGGTAAGGAGAATACGCAGAGTTCTTTCTTAGGACTAGATATAAGAGAGAAGATGAAATTGATTTTTGATTCATTATAGAAAGAGATCACAATAACTAGGATGGAAGCTATGGAGAGCTTTTGATTCACACGCGTACTGCGGGTTATTTAAGTTATCTTGAGACAGTTGTTGTCGATTGGGACATGAAAATTTCGTCCTCGGCAGGTGTTTCAAGTTCGAGGAATATGTTGATTAATATGAGATGGTAATGAGATAATAAGTAGGATGAATATAATAATAAGTACTAAATATATATAATAATAGAGTAAGAAGAAATGTAATGATATGTCATAATAATAAGTGAATAATAATAATGAATATGAATAATCTTAAAATTGGAGGGACTGAAAGGTACGCTAGTTGAGATTCAGCGTTGAGCGCGCGTTTAGCGCTTATTATGTAAGTGTGCGTTGAGAGTGCTATCTGATAGCTATGATAGTCGCGGAGCGATAGTCTATGTGCGAGAGCGCATAGAGAAGACAGGCTAGCTTATGGCAATCTGTTAGTAGTTGGCCGTAATGATTATATATAGCGCAGTATGGTGATATGATTGTATGCAGAGCAGCAAGTGTGGAGAGCGTCGTAGTGAGGTTGTGAGTAGAGAGGTCAGTACATAGGATATGGATCTGCCATTGTTAATTTTATATAAAGAAAAGGAAAGTGATGCAAGAGGTCAGTTCAAAGAATTGGAAGTAAAGATTAGAGAAAGTTGGTGAGAGTCGTTGTCAGTTGGTGAGAGCCGTTGACAGTTGGTGAGAGTCGTTGACAGTTGGTGAGAGGTAGAGAGCTAACGAGTCGACAGGCCCTAGAGTAGAATTTATCTAGGAGAGAATATGTTAGAACCAGGCCTATAGGTATGTGAGTGTCATGACTCTGATAGACAAGGAGATTAGCTCTTTTATGGCTGACGCTAGCGAAATGGGGGGTAGTGGGCGGGAAATTAAGAGGAGTAGGGCGATTGGGCGGGGGAAAGTCAAGTTTCCAGCAGGAAGCGTTGTGTAGGAGGAACAGCAATGTCGAGTCATGTCTAGAGAGGGGTGCATGGGAAGAGAGAAAATTTGAAGTGGTGTAGTGATCGAGATAGGCGATGAGGGGTGTGTGGGGGTGGTGTGTCGAGAAGGGGGCGTATAGTGTGTGTGGAGTATGTGGGTTAAGGCGAGTAGAGTGATGAGGAAGGCTGAGCTAGTTAAAGCAGTGTCGAAGGGACGGAACCATAGTATTTTCGGCTTGTAACACAGGAGCGGATAGAGGTGCACAGAAAGAGCGTGTCGAAAGGTACGGCTCCTGACACGCAATATATACAAGTTGATAGACTGACGCCCTACGCGGGGTATGAGGCGCCGCTAGGCCCTATGCGGCAGCTGGCGAATTTGAGGAGTGGCGAAGGTTTTACCTTTAAGAGTGATTTGTTTGACTGGTTTAGTTATATATAGGTCGTCGGGGGTGGGGTGGGTAAAGTAAGGTAGATAGTATTATAAGTATATATGAGAAGCTGATAGTATATAGTAGTACTAGAGTTAGTATACATATATATATATATGATATAAGGTATTAATAGTATATAGAGGTGAGGTAGAGAGGTTGAGGAAAGATAATAATAATATATCAATAATGAAGCAGTATATATGAATAATATATATAATATAATGATAGTAATGGAGTAATTTTTTAACGAAAGTAATAATAGATCAATGAATGAGGAGTGAGTGAATCGAATATTGATAATGAGATGAATCAGATAAATATAATCATAGATGACATAACGAAGGTAAGGGTGGAGATAGTAATAGATGAGTGGGATGGAGATGGGGTGAGGTGGAGGCTAATGATAATAAGTGAATGATAGAGGTGGGAGGATGAATAGGTCCGTTTGGTGGTACCTGGGCCAAGAGCCTCTCTGGGCATATACTAAATGGAAAATAGAAACCGGAGCCTTGAGGAAGAGAGGCGAAAAGTGATGAGAAGTACTGTTCCTAGAGGGCGAAAGGAGGTGGGGGAGGCCGAGAGTGTGCTGCTAGGCGGGGGGGGGGGCGGGGGGGTGGGGTGTGTGAGTGAGAGTGTGGAGCGGGGTGTGTTGAGCGGTCTGTTTTTTATTGCCAACGTCGCTTTCGGACTGTTATGTCCAAGTTTGTTGGAGCGAGGGCTGGTGATTGGTGTGGGGGCTGGGCTGGCTTATGTTCGTAGTGAGCCGATTGGTGGGGTGAGTGTGGGATGGGTGGTGTGGTGGGTGGTGTGTTTTCCGCGACGTGTTGGGTATAAGCGGTATACTGAAGCAGGCGTTATATAGGGGTAGGGTAGGTATGAGGGTATGATAGTAGATATATGAGGTAGGTAGTAGTAGTATATAGGTGTAGGTATATATCCTGTAGGTATACTAATCAGTATGTTAGTATATATATAGGTTATAGTATTATATTAGTATTTAATCGATAGTATATAATATATTTATATATATTATAGGATTATATATATAATATAGGTATATATATATATTATATATTATATATATAGCTATTATTATTATGATATATATATTACTATAATATCATAATATATATATATATATGCTTATACTAAATATTATTAAGCCCTTTTAACATGGGTCTGTTGCTCCTGCGTAGTGTTGGCGTTAGTCTGATCGAATAACTGTCGTGTGACATACCCGCTCACCTGAATAGGGCTCTGCCCGTGAGTGGTGGTTAACAGTAAAATATTATAAACATATAGTTAAATATATATCTACTATATATATATATATTATATTAATATATATTATAATGATATCTTAATTATTATATATAATATATCTATATATATAAATAGATAAATAGGTATAGAGAGAGGGAAAGAGAGGAGAGAGAAGAGAGAGAGAGAGAGAGCAGAGAGAAGAAGAGAGGAGAGAGAGAGGAGAGAGAGAGAGAGAGAAGCGAGAGGAGCACGAGTAGTAAAAGTTACTGGAGTCGCCGCCACTGAATGTATATATATAGTATATTATAGTATATATATTTTATTATATATATACTATATAATATTATATATTTATATATATATATATATTATACTATTATTATATATATTACCTAATATATATCATATAATAATATATATATATTATATTATATTATATATATATATATATATATATATATTATATAATTATATGATATATATATCATATATAATATAATATTCTAATATATAGCATATATATAATATATTATGATATATATATTATTATATTGTAGTATATATATGATATGATAGTATAGTGGGCTCCAGTAACTTCTTTGACTACTCGTGCTCTCTTCTCTCTCTCTCTCTCTTTCTCTTCTCTCTCTCCTCTCTCTCTCGTCTCTTCTCTCTCCCTCTCTCTTCTCTCTCTCCTCTCTCGAATAAATATTTAATATAGTATATTATATATATATATATATATATATCTATATATTAGCATATATTAATGTTTTTGTATATTATATATATTATATTTATTATATATACATGTTGTCAACCCCACTCACGGGCAGAGCCCTAATTCAAGGAGGGGGTGTTGCACACATCAGTTATCCATCAACTAACGCAAACTACGGAGATGAGCACAGACGCGCAGGTTTAAAGTGAGAGATTAAATTCCAGCAAAACACACGTATGATGGGAAAGAGAATTCTAAGAAGAGGTGGCAGGAATGGAAGCGACCGCACCGAACACTAGAGCCTGCCAGATTACGGCAGATATCCACAGCAAACTCATGGCGCGACAGCACCCCTGGTGCTACGATGGCGCCGCAAAGGGGGTGGTACGCGAGTGATAAGTTCCATCGGACTGGCCGTTGCGGTACACTATGAAAAGAGATAAAGCGACGGCACATCGTTGGCTGTCAGAATAGAGGGCAAGAAGAATGGAAAGTGAAGAACAGTTTCCTTAATTCTCGAGTTGCAATTAATGAACTTGCCTACCATTTCTCTATTTACAATGACCTCGATCATTTGGTGCAGCTCCATACTATTATCTCTAATCGTCTTGGAAATGAACTCAACATACTAGACATTTTTTATAACTTCCAGTCCCCTTCCTTAATCTGCTCAGCTCTTTCTCCTCTGTTTCCTCCTATCAACATTTATCTCTGTAACTGTATCTTCAAGTTTTCAGCAGGAAAGACCCCGTGTCTAGGGCGAGGAAATATTTCTGGCACATCGATGCTTCGAATAACATGAGAATGAACTGAGTTAAACCAAGGTTCGCTTGCTTAAATGATGGGAAAAATCATGAAATGTATAGATCCATGCCAGGAAAAATCATATCGATTATGGCTTTTACACACTCCGAGGGACATCTCAAACGGAAGCATTAATTTCATTGGAAGTCAAAGGAGGTACGTCCGTATGAAGACTTGAAGATATAGTTACAGAGATAAATGTTGATTAAAAGAAACAGAGGAGAAAGAGTTGAGCAGATTAAGGAAGGGACTGGAAGTTATAAAAAATGTCTAGTATGTTGAGTTCATTTCTAAGACGATTAAAGATAAAAGTATGGAGTTGCACCAATTGTTCGAGGTCGTTCTAAATAGAGAAATAGTAGGCAAGTTCATCAACTGCAACTCAAGAATTAGAGGAAATTCATCGGCGGTAGTGATCTTTAAAAT
The DNA here is from genome assembly GCA_015478945.1 of Trachelipus rathkii. Taxonomy (NCBI): domain Eukaryota; kingdom Metazoa; phylum Arthropoda; class Malacostraca; order Isopoda; family Trachelipodidae; genus Trachelipus; species Trachelipus rathkii. Next base: position 8,739 of record JABUQX010139693.1, read on the forward strand.
TACCAAGGATGGTGATCTACGAGAAAGGAAAAGAAGAGAAAATGTGTTCTTATTTAGTTCAATTCAAAGAAATTAGGACATTCACTTGAATTAGGAGACAGGTATAGAAAACACATGAATTTAGCAGTAGATTGACCAGAAACCCTGAACCATAGGGTAGGAAATTTTTAAGACTCCAAATCACGACAACAGATAACATCGTTGCGTGTTACGTACAAAAACACAGCAGTCGCTTTTCACTGAAAATTGTGGTAAAAAAAACAGTAAGAAAATCAGTTAAAAAGATGAGGTTTAGAAGAATAAAAGGGATGCTCAACGAAAGAAGATTAGAGCTAACTCTGCGACTGTTGCAGAAATTAATGAAAAGAGAAGACCATGTGCCAGAACGGGCCTACACATCCGTGGCGGCTCCAACCCCACCACTGAAGATCGTCCACTCCAGAAGGGTGAAGAGGTGGGGGTTGGATGAGAAGCTATATTTGGCTTATCCGACGATGGTTTTGTGGTTGACATTTTAAATAATTTTAAAATGAAGTATTATCTGAATAATAATAATAATAATAATAATAATAATAATAATAATAATAATAATAATAATAATAATAATAATAATAATAATAATAATAATAATAATAATAATAATAATAATAATAATAGGGGAAGGCTAAAGTGATCCAACTACAAATTTAACATCGAATTTATATTCCTCCAAATTTCAAAGTGTCATAACATCAAAGAGGGCAGAGCATATCAAGACACATCATCTCTATGTGTTCATGTCGTAGATATGATAAGTATTGATAAACTCTGCTCCTTTTACAGTTAAAGCATTTTGGAGAGAAAATATTTTAGCTCCAAATATATGGAATGCCCACTCTGGTTTTCCACCAATTATATAATACACTCGAAAGTGGCTCCAATAGTAGGACGGAGCATAACAAAGTAATGGAGTAATGAGTACCGAAGTAACCGACCAAAAAAGTAACTGACATGAAAATTAACTTCCGTTACTCGTTACGTTTCAACAGAAAAAAAGAAACGAGTCGTTACTCCGTTATTCAAAAGAGTAACCTTTAATAAGGGTGTTCCCAGCTGTATATATATATATATTAGTTATATATATATATATATATATATATATATATATATATATATATATATATATATATATATATATATATATATATATATATATATATATATAGAGTATATATATTTATATATATATAAATATATATATATATATATTGAAGCGGGGTGCATTAAAATTTGTTTAATGATAAATGCGAAAAACGGTTAAACACCCAATTGATAACCGAACTAAAGCAAC
>JABUQX010139694.1:0-7500 GCA_015478945.1 Trachelipus rathkii
TTGTATATATTATAAATACATCAATTTTAATGCAAAAATATAAATTCTTAAATTTATTCAATGTTTTAAATTCTCGAAATTTCAAATAGTAACAAAAAAAATAACAATCTTAAAACATGTTATCTGGCCTATGCAACCAGTTGGGGTGCTTCCATTTTAAACGGGTAAAATACTTAAAAAAAATAGGGAAATCAAGACTCCTTTTGTAATGTATATAAAATACTTTTAAAAATTGGGAAATCAAGACTCCTTTTGTAAAGTATTTGTCTATTTGAATTTTAGGGGTAATTAATCTAAGATAGAAAAGTCTATATGAATAAAAAATAAAAAATAATATAAACTTGCAGCAAATTGGCTGATTTTAACTTATTGATCTTTATCCTGATATTCAGAAAATGAAACTTGGGTAAGTTCCAATAAAATCCCTAAATTTTTCTACATAGAAAGCAAGGTGAGTAAACATCCCAAGTTTGTGTCCTTGCATCATGAATGTATATGACCTCTGCAAAAGAATGAGAACATACTACTACGTAGGCTTTCTCACTCATTGGAAATATGATCTAAAAAAAGTAACGAATAAGGACTTTTAATAGTTTGATGGTATGTCATCCTTTCTTGATAGAAACCGTTTTCAAATTTGAAGTAAGTTTTCCTTAAATAATAAAATTATTTCACAAATAGCCTACATCCATATATTTGTCCTGTTTTCAACTCTGAACTCTCCAATCTTTGCATATTTACTTAATAAATTCCAACAATAAACAAAGTATGCTAATAAAAATCATGGAGATGAAAGATAAAACTGCAATGTTTAACTGAAGAACTTTGGAATCATCATGCGTTTCACTAACATATATATTGTTCCAACTATTCAGGTTAAACATACAAATTTAAGTAAAAAACAAACTTTTTTAGGGGTTAAAAAAAAGTTCACACCTAGCAGGCATTGCCCTAGAATCTAAGATGGGAACTTCTCTAGTAAGTTTCTAGTAATCAAACTTCGGACCTTCATTACCGTATATGTTACTCTCAATCTCACAATACGATAATTAGAAAAGAAATACAAAGGAAGTATTGAGAAAATGATTATGATTTTAAACATTTTCTTTACCGTAAACACATTCTTATACATTTTCAAAATCATTTAAATTACCTAATTGTTGATGAGGTGACAAAATTCAAGTAACTATGTACGTTGCTCACCAGTAATAAGCTTCAAATTAACTTACCTAGTTTTACTTTTACTCTCCTGGAAACTGGAAGCATGCACTCAATCATTAAGGCAAAAAAATGGGGAAAACATAAGCTTTTACCAAGCTAGTAAAATTTATACTTTTTTACAGATAATTCAAATATATTCTTAGCCAGATCTTATATTATCTTATTTCTTCTGATTTTATGCAAGGAACATTCGTGGGGACCTTATTTCCTCCTCTCTCTGATTCTTGCTTCTCTTAACATTGGGCATTCTAATGAATTTTTCGTTTTCACCAGAGCCGAGCATGGCTAAAGTCTTACTTTCGTAACAACTTCCTTCATCTGGTTTCAATCCTGGCCTTTATAAATTAATCTGGCTTTCTCTCTGGTTGGTTTATAATTGTTGATTTAGAAGACAAATGCTTGTTCATTATATTTATTCACATTGGTGTTAGTCAAGATTTTGTCTGCCCTAAAGTAGAGTACAACTGCTTATTAATAACCTATAAGTCACTGCATCACCTGTCCACTCATGCCGAAACCATACATTAAAACATCCAACCCAACATAAGAAAGCGGCGTTTATAAAATGATCTTGAGAGCAACTGATCCCTAATCTTTCTCAAATGCTTGTTGAAGCAGAAAAAAATTGTTGTTTTTCAAGTTTGTGTTCAGTTATCCATCAGCTCGATGTAGTCGCCACAAAACTATAACATATCTGTTCAAAAATGGGCACTCAATCTTCACTAAGGAGCTTCCTTAACTTCTATACTTCACCACAGTTGTTTTGCTATGCAGAGGAATGTCATACATCTCTGTATAGAGTAGGTTACAAATATAGGGGTGGAACCCACATGACACTCATTTAAAGGTGGGAATTTGGAACTTTATATCTCCACCTCAGCAACATTCATTGATTCTTTCCAATATCTTTCTGAAACCAATCTCCTTATTCTATAAATGTTACAATGGATACCGATATTTTGAATTCTTTACTGGTTTGTCTAACATGTACAACTTATACTTTCACTCAAGAGCATCCTGTCCCTGCTCTACAATTTAACTGTGGACGTAGCTGCTGCACTCATTCCATCTTCTTCTTCTGGAACACTACTCGTACTGACGATAAACCAAACCTATTGTATACCAATTGTTAAGACTACGTTTCCGACGTTTCTGGATGTTTCGACGTTTTCCATTATCAATAACATAAAACTTAGTTGAGAAATAACTAAAAGATTAAACATCTGTCGCTTTCAGATATATTTCAACTTCTGAATATAAAAAAATATTGTTTGCTAATATGTGTAATATATGTGAGATGAAAAACAAAAACCTGCAATGGAAAGATTACCAATTTCCTTAAAAGAAAATTACTCAAAATGATCAACAAATGGCTTAGTCGTTATAGCTATAAAGAAGTTGAGTCAAATTCAGAAGATGTCATAGTCCGCAACCCTGGTTGCAATTAATCTTTGAGAAAAAATATAATAGTTATTAACTCATGATAACATGGTGGTGCTAATGTAAGATTCTCTTAATATTAGATCAATAAAACTATATCTGATCCTAAAATTGAAGCACTTGTAAAAACCATCTAAATATTTGAAAGAAATGCCATGGACAGATGTAAATTTTTGCACCGGAAACAGTAAAGTAGGTGAAGAATATGACGTAAGTCATACCCTTAAGGGAGGGCTCGTTGGAGTAAAAAAAAAATTCACACAAGGGCTTTACGAAAATAAAGATGGACTATCACTGTGGTATCTCGTCAATGTAGGGTTCATCCCTTGGACCAGGAGCCCAACAACCATACATCCCTCATAAAACCCCGCCATTCACCCTATTATGCACATTTTTCTCGCCTCTGCCAAACTCACATTCATTTCCTTCAGACATCACTTTACTGACTCAACCCACTTTTTCTTCGGTCTCCCAGCCAGTCAATTCCCAACACACTCACCACTATACATCCGCTTAACCAACCGACTATTTGTCCAAACCATCTTAATGCACTGTCGTTTATTCTTTCATTTACACCCTTCTTCACACTATATAACTAGCTAACACGTTCATTCCTCATTTTATCAATTCTTCGCACACCTAACACACCCCTATAATTGTCCATTGTAAACATTACAAGAAAAACTATTTATCATTTAAGGGAAAATGTCGATTCTGAGTTTCCCAAAACCTTCGAATCTTCGCTGGAACTGTTAGCCCATAAATATCGAACAGTATACAAAGAACAGTTGGTCTTCAGAGATATCGATCCAATACATTTTCTACAGACCCAAAGACGTACTATCAACTAATAGTTTTTAAACAATGTTTAGAGGATGCGATTTCTTCATCATATGAAAGGGTTTTAACTCACCATGACACAGTGTCGTCTCTTCAATACCTTATTTCAGCCAACTGTGGTTTCACCTTTAACAAAGTTCAAACAACATTCGAATTCTACAAAGACGACTTGATTGGTTCTTACAATGAAGTCTTCCTGGGTGAGTGGAAATTATTAAGACAAAAGTGGAAGGATCTCAAGAAAACCTCATAAGTGCGCTCGCCGGATCGGACGAATGGGCCTTAAACTTGTTCCCAAATATAAACATACTGTTTGAAATACTTGCTGTATCATACTTCCTGTTTCAACATCTTCAGTTGAGCGCGAAGTCTTTCAAAACAAAAATTGGTTAAAACGCATTTGAGGAGCACAACAAGTGAAAATAAGCTTAATGGACTTGCTTTATTCTTTATTCATAGAAACTTTGGCTTTAGAATCACCAACGTCAATGTCATCGTTACCATTTTACTGGTTTGGGAATTCATGTTTTTGCAACTTCTGTAAAGTCTAGTTATATAAGTTAAAAGGTGTTTTGTAAGAATTGGAGATTTGTATGATAGTTTGGGTTTTTAAGGACATTGAATTTCATAAGGGTGAAGACGACACCATCCGGCATTCTAGTGACAGTATCAGCGGATAGAATCGAAAAGATTAAGAAACGATAGGCAATTCTAGAAGTAAAAGAGGCAGCAGAATTGATATGAGTTGAAGACTGAAGGGTCGAGTCATCGGGTATATGAGGTGGATAGAGTTAGGGGTGCAGGTGAGATCATTAATGAACAGTAGAAAGACAGATGGTGATATAAGACAGAACCTTGAGGATCACCACTATTGACTGAAAAGAAGAATGTTCGCTCCCATCTAACAACAGACAACATTGAGCCCATTGAAAGAAAGCTAGACAGTAGCAAAGAGATTAGTGAAACCCAAAGGAGGGGAGCTTGGGAGAGCAGTGACGCGTGCATGCTCGTCAAATGCCTTTGCAATGTCAAGTGCCCACCACGGCGTCTCCCGTAGTTCCTAAAACAGCGAAAAAAACCATAAACTCGGTTTAGATAGGAAAGTATATCGCCAGTAGACCTCGAGCAACGAAAGAGGCGTACTGGCGATCGGAATGAGTTTTCCAGATGATCTAAGAAAGTGAGAGTTTAGAAGGGTTTTCAAGTATCTTATGATACGAATACAAGTGAGACGCTATTGGGCGATAGTTTTACATTATCAGAGCGGCTTGCCTTTCTTCGGATTAGGTGGATCATGTTGAGAGCTTCCAACACTGAGGAAAAAGTGCTAGTATTGAGACATAAGAGATAGTTTAACGAGGGGCGGGAATAGTCAACGGAAGCAACCAAGTTTCTCAAAACTCGGGGAGGAATGGCCATCCGGCCACCCGTCATCCTAACAGTTCATCAGATTTCAGGGGGCAGCAGGAGACATAGGACATCTGAGAGAAAAAGGGAGTAAGGTTAGGAGAATGCCAGAATGTCCAAGGGTTGAGTTAGAATAAATATAGGTAGGCCGAAGAAATTGACCCTTTTTCAGTTGAGAATTAGCAACAGAATCATCAGATCGAATAAGAGGAGGAAATGCAGATTTATAGAAGTTGCTAAAGATGTTTTTGGCAAAGAGGCCAATAAAGATTTGTCCGTAGGAAGAACCAAGGAGGGTTTAATGCACTCTCGTTTGATGAAAAGCCCATCTATGCTGCGTCAAAAGATGTTTTCGGTGCAAGATTCTAGCTGAATGAAAATTAGCGAGAGTGATAGGAGAACGAGAATTTTTCCAATTCTAGATACGCACTGTCTCTAGCCTGAATGGCCAGAGAAACAAGCACGATCGAACCCAATGGATTATGAGGAGAGAAAGATTTTAGTCGAAGAAGGAATGACCTGCTCATCCCATCAACGATTACGCTCCCTCCTTATCTTTTAAATCTTTATACTCCAACATTATTCCTTACTGAGGTACTTTAGTATTATCTGCAAACTTTGAAACTTTACATTTAAGTCCTGGTTTTAAATATTTTATACGTATATTGAGGAACAGCCACTTGACCTAAGAAATCTTAACGGACCACAAACATGTCTCTCATTTCCAATTAATAAATACTTTCATTTTCATTGATCTACCGCTATTATTATTTATTATTATTATTCATTAATTATTATTATTAATTAATATTATTATTTTATGTATTTTATTATTATTATTATTATTATTATTTATTATTATTATAAACATTTCCTTTTAACATGCTTTATCTCCTTTTCAGAGGGTACACGGGGGACTACAGCAAATCGAACCTTTAAGGCCGGCTATCCCAAACCAGCGCCACACTTTGTGTTCGCAGTCGAGTCTTTAATTCTTCCCCCAGGAGATAAAATATTCTCCAACTGCTATGCGGGAGGTATTGAAACCAGCGTCCCTCGCATGATTCGACGGTCAACCTCCTACGCTATGAGCCGTTATATGTATTATTATATATATATAGTTAATATATATATATATATATATATATATATATATAATATATTTTTATATAATGTTGTATATTTAAAATATTATGATAAATTATAATATATATATAAAAGATTGAAAAAGTAAGAGAGAGAGAGAGAGAAGAGAGAGAGAGAGAGAAAGAGAGAGAGAGAAGAGAAGAGAGAGAGAGAGAAGAGAGAGAGAGAGAGAGAGAGAGCGCGAGAGAAGGGAGAGAGAAGAGAAGAGAGATGAAAGAGTAAATGAGAAAGAGATTACGAGAAAGAGAAAGAGAAGAGAAAGAGAAAGAGAAGAGAAAGAGAAGAGAAGAAAAAGAAAAAGAGATAAAGAGAAAGAGAAAGAGAAAGAGAAAGAGAAAGAAGAAAGAGAAAAGAGAAAGAAAAAGAGAAAGAGAAGAGAAAGAGAAAGAGAAACAGAATAAAGAGAAAAGAAAAAGAGAAAGACAAGTGAAGAGAAAGAGAAAGAGAAAGAGAAGAGAAAGAGAAAGAGAAAGAGAAGATTTAGGGCCAGAAAAACATTTGAGAGATTAAATGAAGAATAGCTGAAAGAGAAAGAGAAAGAGAAATGAAGAAAGAGAAAGAGAAAGAAATATGAGAAAGAGAGAGAGAGACGAGAAGAGAGAGTGAGAGAGAGAGAGAGAAGAAGATGAAGAGAGAGAGAAGAGAGAGGAGAGAGAAGAGAGAGAAGAGGAGATAGAGAAGAAGAGAGAGAGAGAGAGAGAGAGAGGAGAGAGTAGAGAAGAGAGAGAAAGAGTGAAGATAGTGAGAGGAGAGATGTGAGAGAGAGATGAAGAAGAGAGAAGAAGAGAGAGATGAGAGAGAGAAGAGAGGAGAGGGGGAGAGAGAGAGAGTATATAGAGAGAGAAGAGAGAGAGAGAGATGTAGAGAGAGAGAGAATTTTTAAAATATACTTTTTCAATTAATCACCATCATCGTCAAAATTTACTGTCATCGTCCCATCACTTACATCCTCTTGCAGTCAGGCTCACGAGCCTGTCAGTGGGCCAACTCCGTTTCATCATTGTCTATTCCATCACCATCATCGCATCCAGCTCATCCATTGCAGGCATCCGGTGTCTCCTTATAATCTTCCACTGTGTCTCTCCATCTCTTTCGCGGTCTTCCTCTCGGTCTCACTCCCTCCGGTCTCCACCTCCTACTGGCAAACTCTCTCTCCCTGCATCCTCTCCAGGTGTCCCCACCATCTTAGTCTGGCTGCGTCCACTTTATTCATCATAGTTTTAACACCCACGCTCTCCCTCACTGTCTCGTTTCTCACTCTGTCTCTCATCGTCTTTCCAATCACCGTCCTCAACACATTCATCTCCGTGTCTGAATTCTACTCTCCTTCTCCCTGTCAATGCGCTATGTCTCACCCCAATCAACCCAGTATTGGTGGTCACTACTCCCTCGTAATATTGCTTCTCTTCACCTCTTTTGTTCATGATATTATCTTTCAAGATGGGA
>JABUQX010139694.1:10000-19860 GCA_015478945.1 Trachelipus rathkii
TGTTTTATTTTTGCTATTTTCATCCCTATTACTCTCTAGAGATTACATTTTCATGTTTTTTATTATGTATATTCCTTTGGTGAAAATATCAAGCAAAATTGATCAATGTACTGTTAACCATTCTTAATTTTTGTACTTCTTGATTTATTTTAGATATCCTCTTATTCGCTGATTATGATGATCCTCATTGCTTTTAATTTTGATTGTCCTTTCTGAAATTAAGAGTATCTAACAAGTGTCTTACTATATCTCAATTATAGGTAGATTTTTATTAGTAATTTCTTTCCACATTTTTTGTATATACAATGTTTGTTCAATACCTTACGAAGTAATACTTTTGCCTCTTGTCTTGTATGAACTGAATGGTTATACTTTCTTTGATTATTTGATTTCCAACATTATGGTATTCATTTTCCGTTTTTACCAAGCAAAAATTATAAACCTAGTTGTTGTTTTAATCTCCCTCTCTATTAGCAAATGATGAATCACAATATGTTATGAATTTCTCAATTTTTCCTCTCATTATTTATTTGGAATGATATTTTATTCATTTCTGTATTTTTTATCAATCTATGAAGCTCTCTATATCTTTGAGATACTCAGGTTCTTTTTTTTCTCCCTTGCTCATATTTATCTAACTTATATAGGTCTGAAATCTGTCGTCTGTATTTTCTTGCCATCCAATTTTAATTTTCCTATCGAATTGTTTTGTATCTTTTATCGTCTTTTTTATAAGTTTTTCATTTTTCTTGTTTTTTTTCATTTAATTGTAATGCTCTCCCAGTTAATTATTTTGCTCATTATTATCATGTTTTTGCTTCTTTGATATAATGAACTCCTAAATATTTAATATGATCTAACTACTTTCTCCTATTCAAAGATATTTTTTAATTTATTTATTACTTGTTTTCAAATTTTTTACTTCCTACCCATATAAAATATCATCTACATGTGTACATAATAATCCTTCTATATAATTGAATCTTTCATTATAAATAGTGTTGGTTCCATTTCTTTGTTTTAAACCTAACTTAATTAATTGTTTTTTCAATGATAAATACCACATCATAGCAGCATTCTTGTAACCCATATATCGGTTTTATTTCAATCTCCAAAGTTTACCATTGTCAAATTCTGGTGGTGGTTTTAGATATATTTTTTCTTGTTATTGTATCCTCCTTTGTAAGTATGCTGCTAGAAATATCCATAGCATTATTTTCCATTCTTTCCTGAGTATGGTTGTAGTATGCATTTTCATTGCTTCAGATGATACTGTTGGTGCATCTGTTTTTTCCTCCACTTTTTCTTCATATCCTTTAGCTACCAATCTAGCTTTAAATTTTTTCTTGTTATTCTGCATTAATTTTTCACTAATTACCCATCTTACATTAATTGCTCTTTCACCTTTATTATTTACTTCTTCAAAGACCTTGTTCTTCTTCCAATTTTCTATCTCTTTCATTTTGGCTTGTTTAATTTCTTCATTTGAATGATTATAATAACTTTGATTTATCTCCTCACCTTCATCTTCACTATCTATTTCATCTATTATCTCCTCACTTGCATCCAACGATTCTTCCTAACTATTTTCTTCATTTTCCATCTAATTCATATATTTTTTCAAATTCTTTCAAATCTATATCATATATTCTATTTGTATTTAAATTACGTATGTTATAACATCTATTATATTTTTTACTAGTTGCTTTGCCAGCTCTACTAATAACATAACAATTTAATATATCTTCATTTTCTTTAAATTTCATTTCATAAGTATTTACCAGTTTTCACATTTTTTGGATCATTTCTTATAATTCATCAATTGATCGTCATTATTTCGTTCTTTCTTCTTCTTCAATCTCAGTTTGACTTACCTTTTGCAATAATATATTTAGAAAACCATAATTTTTGCATCTAAAATTTCTTTTCTGTATCATTACCATTCTCATTTAAATTATATCTATCACTTCAAAATTAGTTTCAAATTCCATATTAATATTGCTTTGAAGCTTAACTCCATTATTCCGGGTCATTTATATTTACTTTTTGATTCTGTTGAATGAACTTTTGATATTTCAGCTCTTAAAGTACCTCCCATGTTTTATTCTATAATGTTTTTTCCATCTATCACACATTATTTAGGCTGGTCCCTCTTCCACTTCTTTATCAATGTTCTTTTATAATATATTCCTTTCACCTATATTTACTATCTTTTGACATGTGTTTTCTTATTTGACTTTTCTCAAATGCACGTTTATTTTTTCTGAAACTTTCATTTTCTATATGGTATTTTTTCTAGCATGGTTCTATTGTTTCTAAAATAATTCTTTAATCATTTCATTTCTAGTATCCTCTCTTTTTCACTTCATTATTATGTTATCATACAAATCTATTAAGTTTGGTATTTTCCTATGTTTCCTTCCCAAAAACATATGTTTGGTTTAGTGAGCATATCCCACTGGATATAATGTTAATCCATTTCTTAGCAAAACTGCCCATGCCATGCTATTACTTTTTATCATGGTCCTTCTTGGTTTTTAACTTGTAATAATGATTCTTAAGTAACCCTACTCTTTTTCACATAATATCCATTACTTCATTGGACTTTTCTGGCAGCTGTACTTCATAATTGATATGTTCATATTCGTAAAAAAGTTTCATATCTGTCTTCGTTTGAAATTCTCGTTCCTGCATCAGACATAATACTATTAGACTTCAATAAAAATATAATATCCATTTGTTTCGATTATCTTTCTATAATTTCTATTAACTGGTTTAGTTTTTTAACATAAACTGCCTGTTGTATATCTTGTTGCATGGTCTATTATTACTAAAAATTTATTACTTGTCAAATCTTTCACCACCATCTCTAATTGAGATTAGTTCATTGAATTTATTTGCTAATGGCAAACCTACCAAAGGTCTTGGTGGAGTTTTCTTAATATTTTTTACATATTTTCAGCATGAGTCTTCACAATTTGCTCCCATATTCTTCTTACATTGTATTTCCAAAAATTCTTTCTTTGTATTGTTGTTTTTGTATTAGCATTGCTTTATTGTTTTAGCATAATGTTTTCTATTCCACAATGAGCAAATTGTTTTTTTAGTTTTTTAATTTTTCTTTTGCTTATCTTTTTTTTTATCAATTGTCTTTAAATTGGCTGATCCAACATGTTTCATTTTGTTTTTTATTCAATAATATGCATGAGTGTCCTCCTTCATTATCAAATGTTTGTACTTTCTGTAGATTTAAATCACAAATATCAACAGTTCCATCTTCAATATTAATTTTTAATTTCATTCTTTTCATAGCTGATTTACCAAGTAATAAAGGTATATCACCCTCTATTACATTGATTTTTAAATTCAAAACTCTTTCCTTTGATTGTACAAGGCAATAATATTTCTTTTAATATTTTATATTCTGTTTTTCCAAATACGAAGCAACCATTTTTAAACTTTTGTGTGTCTTTTATATATTGTAATTCCTCATCAGTTAATCCACTAATCAATTTTGTTAATCCTAATTCTCCAATTACTGTCTCTATGCTTCCTGTATCTATAATAGCCACTACATCTTCTTGATATTTAATTTCTTTAGAGTCAGTATATTCTTCATTATTATTTAAAAATATTCTATTTATTTTTATTTTTTCTAATTCACTTTCTGTTCCATTTATTCTATCTTCTTTTTCTGTATCAATAATTGAGGTAATTTTTTCAAAATATTGTTTTTCATTATGTTTTTCTATGAAAAATATATTTTTATTTTTTTCTTCTATTTGTTCATTTTCTTTACAATTTTTCATTATGTGTCCTTCTTTTTTACATTTCCAACACACATTATTATATTCTTCATTCCAATAGCAATCTTCTGTTTTATGATTATTCCTTTTACAAATACCACATTTATTAAATAAATGTTCTTTCCTCTCCAGTTAACATTCATGCAGTGTTTATGATTTTATTTGTATTACATATTGTACAAAATTTAATTTATTAAAGTTTATAATACTGGATTGTTCGTTTTTTGGTATTTTCAATTTCTGAGAATTCACTATTCTCATTCATCAGCTTTATCAATTGATCTTTTAGTTGTTATAAGAAATATGTGTTGTTTTAATTCCTTCAATCTTATTTATAATTAACTTTCTTCCATGTCCTTCATATTGAATTACTGATCAATTGGTATGAATGTATCTTATCACTTATTTTAATGTCATCCAGTTTTTCACAATCTCTTTTTGCTTTATCATACCTTGATACATATTCTCTGAAAGATTCTCCTTTCCTTTGTTGCATATTCAACAATGTTTGTACTTTAAGATAACTTTCTTGTTCTTTATTTCTACTATATCTTTCTTTTAATGTATTTACATCTGTTTATAGTCAGTTTTCTGTCCGTCTGTTTTATTTATTTAAGTACATAATTACTTCTAATGGTTCACCTGCTAAACCTCCTATTATTTGTGCTAATTTAGTTTTTTCATTTTCTTCAGATACTTCTCTCCATACTTTTAACTTGAATAAGTATTCTTCAAAAGATTCTTCTTTTTTTCCACTAAATTTAGGTATTATTAAATTCATTTTTCTTTGTTCATTTTTTACTCCTTTTTCTTTACTATCCATCAGTTCCTTTATCATATCAGTTAGTTTATCCATTGTTATCTGCAAAATTTCTTTTGCAGTTTCTTCTTCTTTTGACATTTTGTTTGTTTGTTATAATAGGTCAAATTTGTATATAAAATGTTTAAAGTAAAATATAGTTATCCTTACCATTTAATGAAATTTTGAAAATGTCAAGTGTTTGGATGGTTTATCTACATTTCCATTGAAGATGTTAAAAGAGTTTCTTGTATCGATATTTCCTTTTGCTTATTCTTTATTTTTTAATCTCATATATATCTTCTTTTATTTATTCCGTCTTGATCCTTATTATTTGTTACTTTTTATATTTTTTATATACTTTTACTTTTTTGTTATTTTTAAATTTTACTCCTATATTTTTAACTATAAATTACTTCTTAAAATTATAATCAAATTTTAGCCTATATTATAATAATTCTATATCAATTTTTGCTGGAATGAGAAGAAAGGATTAAAAGAATTTATCATATATATATATATAGTTATATATATATATATATATATATATATATATATAAATATATAAATTATATTAAATTATATTTTTACATAATATATATAATACAATATTTTATATATATATATATATATATATAAGTGAAAAGTATGATTAATTTTGGTGTTGGTCAAGAAGGAGATCCTGAAGTTTATTGTGGTGGATGTTAAATCAGTGAGGGGTTTAAGGATGGGATCATCGGATCATTATATTGTTCTATATAAAAATTAAGTAAGTGGGGGTTTGGATGGAGAGGAAGGTGTTAACGAAAGGAAGTAGGTAAATTAAGAGTAGAAGTTAAGTGAAACAAGGCAATAAGGTAAGTATGTAAGTACGCGGGATCGCCCTAGTGAAATCGGTTGAATGTGACGAGTTGATACTGAACAATCTGGGGCAAATGAAGGAAGCAATTGTTAGTGTGCAAGGAAGTGTGTGGATGTGCTAAAGTAGGGAAGTAAGAATGTTTAACGACGCGAATGGTGGCATGAAGAGGTGATGAAAGCGGTTAAAGGTAAAAAAGAAGCGTGGTTGAATGTTAACTAAAAAGCAAATGAATGAAGTTTCAAAAGAAAGATCTTGGAATTATATAAAGGAGGAAAAAAGAACATACTAAAAGGTGCATACGTAGGAGAAAACAAGAAGGTAAATGAACAGTTTGGAAGGAGGATGAATGAGGCATACAAGGGAATAGGGAAGCTCTTCTGGAAAGGAAGCGCGAAAAAGGTTAAGAATGGAATGGGGAAACTGCTTAAGAATAATGAATAGGTGAGGTGCTTTTGTAACTGGATGAGGATGGATTGAGGGGAGTGTGGAAAGAACACTTCGAAATCTGCAACATATTAACAAGAATGATGAGGTGTTAGTTGAATGTGGTTTGTGGTTTTGAAATGTGCAAGAAGGAATAGGTATTTTGGGCTTGAGGTCATTAGTAAGGAGGAGGTAATGGTTAGAGTGAGAAAGTTGAAAGAATGGTAAATCTGCAGTATAGATGAAAATTACTGTGAAATGATCAAGAGCGGAGGCGAAATGGTGATTGATTGATTTGGAAGTTGTGTAATAAAGCGTTTATGGAGGGGTATAGTTCAAGGGATTGGAGGAGAGCGGTAGATAGTACCTTTATATAAGTAAGGGAGAAAGGGAACTGTAGAAATTATAGGGGAATAAGTTTATTGGTGTTGTAGGAAGGTATATTCTGGTATTTTGGTTGAAAAGAGTGCGTCGAGTGACTGAGGAGCGACTGGTTGGTGAAGAACAAGGTCGTTTAGGAGTGGTAGAGGGTATGTGTGGATCAAATCTTTACTTTGAAACAAATGATTGAAAGAAAATGAGGAGAAAGAAGAATAATTTGTATTTAAGGTTTTATGGATTTACAACAGCGTATGATAGAGTTAATAGGGGAAGCTTTATGGCAGGCATTAGTGATATATGGTGTTTGGTGGTAGGCTTCTGAATGGATCAAAAGTATGTATGCGTAGTGAGCGTGTGTAAGAATAAATGGTGTCAATGGTGAATTTGGTTAGTATTTAATAGCGGAGTGAGACAGGGTTGTGTTATGTCTCCTTGGTTTATTCAAATGTGTATATGGATGGGGTTATTGAAGAATTCGAGGTGGGGATGGCAGGAAATGGGTGTTAGAATGATGGAAGAATGGACATGAGTGGAGGGTGCCCTACCTAATTATATGCGGATGATTTTGGTTTTGTGTGGCGAATTTGAAGAGCAGTTTGAGAGGATTGGTAGAGAGATTTGGCAGGGGTTTGTAAAAGGAGGGGTTTGAAAGTAAAGCTAGATAAGAGTATGTTTATGGTTGTGAGTGAGGACAGTCCTTCGCTCTGTGAAGTTATGTTAGATGATGAGCCGCTGGAGCAAGTTGTCTGAGTTTAAATATTTAGGGTAATGTGTTGGATGAGCAAAGGAAGGATGATTGCAGAGTGGTAGTAGGAAAGTTTGTGAATGGCAGGAAGGTTGCTGGTGCAATTAAAATCGTTGGTGATGTAAAGGGACTAAGTCTTTGAGTGCGCTAGAGTCTTACATGAGGGGTATGTTGTTACTGTGTTATTGTATGGTAGTGAGACTATGGTCTGAATAAGAAGTATAAGATCTAAAGTTTCAATGTGTTCAGATGGACAATCTTAGGGCATGCTAGGTGTGAAAAGAATTAATAAAAATGAGGAATGAACGTATTAAAGATTTGTATGGTATGAAGAAAGGGGTAATGAGAGAATAAATGAAAGTATGTTGAGATGGGTTTGTCACTGTGGAAAGGATGAATCGATGTCGGTTGTTAAGCGGATGTTATAGTGGAGAGTGTGTTGGGAACCGGCCGGCTGGGAGACCCGAAGAGAAAGTGGATTGAGTCTGTGAACGATTGTCTGAAGGAGAAAATTGTGAGTTTGGCAGAGGCGAGAATAAAGGTTCATGATAGGGAATGGCGGGGTTTTGTATGGGGGTATGGTTGTGGCCCCACCTGGCCAAGGGATGAACCCTTACACTGACGATTTAGCCAATAGTGAAGGTCCGTCGCGGTCCCATGAAGCTCTAGGGTGGGTTTTCTGTCTGTGACGTGAGTTCTCACTAATTAATGGGTCAAGGCTGGCTTCTTTTCGACTTTTGTCATTTCTTCTACTGCTTTTCTTTCCCTGGTGCATGTTAGACACCTTACCCCCAGTCTTGGGGCAAAGAGGAAGGATAAAGAAAGAAAGAAAGAAAGAAGAAAGAATAATAATTACTATATATATATAGATATATAATATATATACTTATATATAGTATATATATATATATATAATAATATATATATATATATATATTATTATATATATATATATAATATATATATATTATGATATATATTATATTATATATATATTATAGTAGCTATATATATATATTTATAATATATATGGTATATATAGATAGTATGTATATAGTTATATATATATAAGTAGTATAATATATTATAATTATATATATATATATAGATATATATATATATATATATCTCCTCATCTATCACTATATATATGTATATAATGTATATATATATATATATATATGAACTTAACAGAGCTAAACAACAATAACTAATGATGCCAAAAAAGTTTCGATCATTTTTACAAAAATAAAAAATTAAAGATTTAAGTACCTCTAACGCTCTTTCAGATGCTCTTATTGCATTGTTAATATTGTAGTAAAATCTTTTATATGTTCTTTTTAGCATTTGTATTGGGGACCATCTTTGTCAATTCTAAGCGCCTTCTGAGTTCTTCTTCCCAAGCGATAACTGCTGGATTGTTTCTGTTCCTCAACCAACTATCATATATATATATATATAGTATATATATATAAATATATATAAATATATTTAGGATGATATATGATATAGTATATATGATTAATATATAATATATAGTATATATAATGATATATATATATATATATAATAATAGTATATAGTATATATATATCTATAATATATATATATATTATATATATATATATATAATAAATATATATAGTATATAATATATATATAGGTGTTGCAAACGTAACCAAATTTTTCGTTCCGATACCGATACCGATACAAGTACTCACAATTTTTTCACTGCCGATACCGATACCGATACCGATACCAAAATTTTTGCCGATACCCGATACCGATAACCGATACTTTTACTCCTATAAATATGGCCTATATATATATAGAGGTATATATATATATATATATATATATGATATATATTATATATGTATATATATATATATTATATATATATATATATATAATATATATATATATATACTATCAATATATACAGTATATATATTATATCGAGCACTGGTTAATGAAACCAATACTATTGCTCTACACTGCGGCGGTGCCCAGGCCATAACTTGCTCGCGCATTAAGATTCATCACGTTATTAAAAAATGAAAATAATTTAAAAAATTATATATATATATTATAGTACATATATATATATATTAGTATATATATATATATATATATATATATCATATCATATATATTATTATATTATATATATATATATATATATACTATATATATATATCCGTTTTCTTTTTTTGTATTTGTGCTTACGAACGTAAGAAATGCTCGAGTTATGCGTTCGTTTTTGTCAAACTTACCGAAAAATAGCAAGAACGCTCACCAACGTAAAGAATTTCCTTAAATCTGTGTAAAGTTGCTATTCCCGTGCTTGCCGAATTTAACACGTTCTTACCGAAAAATGTAACAAACAAGATGGTCGGCTTGGTGTCTGATTGGCGAATGTTTTATTCATAAAATCAGCTTTAAATTCTAATTTCTTCTCCAAATGTAAACTCCATCACAAATAGTTCATCCATTATTTGTAATATAAATCATTTGATTATTTTTTTATTTCTTTTATTCCAAAACCCACGTGCTCCACACAAAGCTGATTCCAATTGTTTAAAAACAAAAGTAAACCTAGCATGAAATCGCGGTCGTTTAAATTACAGGGTTCACACTGAAAATTTGAATTTGAATTCCCTGACTTTCCTTGACCAAATCCGCAAATTTTCCCTTACCAGCGTGTTCGTTATTTTGGCGTACAAATAATCGTATTAATCTTATTTACTCAGTTCATAACATTAATTTTACAAAGGATTTAGCAATTTTGCTCAAATCATAGATGAACTTTTAAAAATATAATTTTTTTAGTAATCGACCTAT
>JABUQX010139695.1:0-35917 GCA_015478945.1 Trachelipus rathkii
AGAAACAAATATTTTATCCCCGTGATTCCACCAAATGTTATTTTATTATTATCATTATTATATCCTTTTTTATTATTTAGATTGAATTCATTTTGGTACAAGGAAGTTTTTATGTTACAGATTGGAGATTTGGCGAAGTGCCGAGTTATTGTGATGTGAGGTTTGATGATATTTATTTTATTTATTTCCCCGTTACCTTTTATTTTTATTTATTTTTTGGAGTTAGTTTGGAACTTTTATTCTCGATTGATTCATATTTATTGTTATTTTCGATATATTATGTAATTATCTATTAATCTTAAAGTTTTTTTTTAGTTTTATGGTGATAGTTCATTATTAAGTGTATATTTCTGTAAAGACCTTTGAGGTCAAGCTTTAGGAGTTCTAGTTGTCGGTTTGTATTTTAAGTTCCTAATATTTATAGATATAGTCTTTGAGTGATTTTTGAATTAATCTACTTATCATATTTTATTCACTTATTATTCGAAATATCGTTAACGGTTTTTCGTGAGTATTGTTGATTATTATTATTATTATTATTTTTATATTAATCTCTACATAACTTGGTGAACGAGAGTTGATTTATTAAGGTAGCGTGCTATTTCTCACTTATTTTCATTATTTTATTATTTTAAAAAAAAATGATGGTAAGGGTCAATTCTTTTGGTGTTAAATTTCGTTATTTTATTATTATCAATGTTCAAGTTTCATGTCAATGACCAGAGTTATAACTTTATAATCTTGGTATATTATTAATCCTTTCTAATCTTCGTATCAAATATCACTATTTTAAAGCACTAGACGAATGAACGAAGAGTCTAGAAAGTTCAGAAATATATTTAAAGAATTAAAAGAATTTGTTTTTTAAATCTTGTTATTCTTTTTTTTTTTTTTTTTCTTCGATTATTCCTGAGGGAAATTTTCACATACTTTGTAGGACTGTTGTGGATGGACGCACTGTCTCGAGTTACGTTTTGCTTATAATAGATATTACAGGGTTTCTGAGTTGAGGAGGAGCAAAGGTCCTTCTTTATGACTACTGGTTTTATTGTTAGTGAGAGAGGTCAGTCTGTTGTGTTACTCGCCGTCGGCCTCTTTGGGTACGATCATGGGTAACATTGTGCAACCTGGCTTTGTTTGCCTTGGGGCGGGGCTGCGCCCTTATCGTTTCTTTTGATTTGTTTCTCTTTATGATTAAGGTCCGATAATAATATTTTTTTGAAATACTTTTTGTTGAGGCTATCACTCTAGAATTTTAGATTGTATTGACTTTTTATAGTATATACTTTTTTTTGGGTTGAATTGCTGTTTATGTTGACCAATCACTCTTAATACAGGATGGAATGGATATTTTTTGGGAATTTATGAAAGAAGTAGAAATAGCGTATTTCCTTCCACATTCGGTATGGAGAGTGTGAACTTTAATTATTGAAACAAAAATGATGATATGATAAGTTTAAGAACAATTTGACAGACTTTTAGGCATATTGATCAATTAAGGTAAGATGAGGTAATTATCACTATGAGCACAAAATATTTGTCGTCCATATAGAGACATAATTATGATAACGACAATCACACAGAAAAACACACTAACTTTGAGATAAGATAGAAAGTTCGGGACAGCAAAAATTCCTTAACTCGAGAGAGACGTCGCAGACGTCTTTGTAAAAGCGGGTTGAGGTCAGCCGACTTGGCAACTCCTACATCGGTGGAGCGCTGTCAAAGGACTGTGATCTTGAGTCAGCTTTGGCGGTGTCTCCATCTTGGGCACTCCGGCCGCCAGCTTTTCTTTGGTTTTTGGCGGTCTCTTTTCTTGAAGGACAGAAAAGCGAGGTCCTCTAGAGAGTAAGACTCTCTCGTACGAGGTGTTAAAGTGAATAAGTATGTAGACGGCGCGAGAGGTATATCCCTATATTATTGAGGAATTCACAACCGCAGAGATTAAAGAAAGGTGGTTATACCATACAATTAAGAGTTTGTCTCTGCTATAAATTAGTTCTCTGTACAGGCATAGTCGCCATCATTAACGCACAATTCATTACATGACTCGCAATTATGCATTGATTTTGATCTTATCAAGAATTCCTTAAAGGACCCTATCGGTTCTGCGTATATTAATATTATTTATTATTAGTTGTATTATTTACAAAGGTCATAAGTTCGATGATATTCTATACCGTAAGAAGTATCAATATAAAGTAAACGTTATTATTAGTAGGCCTATATAAACGTATTATTATCATAGACGATACTCATATATTAATATTATATATATACACATATATTATATACTGACTTACTAGAATAGATAATATCAATTAGTAAGGGGGTTGCTTAATTAAACCCACAGCTTTTTATAAAATAAGGGATTGTAGTCAATAACCTATGTGGCTATTTTGCCATTTTTTATCCGCCGAGCTATTCGGCTATTTGGCTTCCCAAAGGTAAATTGGCATTTAGCACAGGGATGGTATTTCGGTGGTCAGAGAACTGTGCAATGACTGTTAAGTTCTCCTAATAATTTATTATTGTGTAAAACAAAAAAAGGCAAAGGATAGCATATGTTAACGACGTTTTCTCCTGGCTCTCTCGAGAGACATTGTATCACACGGTGGTGCGTAGTACAATAGTTTTTATAAGTAGTGCGTATAAATTACTTAATAGAGAATAAAAGGAATAAGGTCATTTATTTTTTTATAAATTATCACATTTATTTTCATTATTTTAAACAATAATATACAATATTAATAGTAAGTTTAAGATAGATTGGTTATCAGTCCTAATTGATAAAAATGGTTTGTGTACTTGAAAAATACCAAGTAATTGAGATATGATACGGCATTTTGGGCAGTAAGCAAATAATCGAGAGTGATTTCGTAAGTTTGTGTTTTATGAGAATAAATTGAAAAAATATATAAATAGAGGTCACATATAAGAACGATTTCAGTATTCTGGCCTAAGGAAATCACGAATATATCATGTTTCGAATATATTGAGCATAATATATTACGCTACGGATCGCGATATTTGCGAGCGCAGTTTCGATCTAATTATTTCGTTACGGACTATACGCCTTATTATAAACCTTTATCGGTAGGCTTATCGCGATAGTCCTTAGACTTTATATATATATCTATAATAATTATATTTTTATATATTAATAGTATAGTGATACCGAATTGTGTAGGTGATTGTTGTTCGTTTGTGTGCGTGTCAGAGTATAAGCCGGTGTGTTCTGTAGGTGCTTTGTGATATGGGTGGGTGAAGGGTTACGTGAGAGGTAGATATTGCATAGCACTTATCTAGCGCATTGCACTTTAAATCTAAAACATCCTCTTATTCACACATCTCTATACATTAAAAAAATTTAGACGTTCGAATACATAAAACAATCCTACTGAATCACAAGTTAACAGCTTAATTAATAATCACGATAAGAAGAGCTTGTGACAGTAATAATTTTATCCGCAAATATAACTTTCAATAAATCAATAATTAAATTATTAGGAATAACTAATGCTAAAAGTCTCCGAATTCATTATCATTCATTTTCTGCTGCTATTTTTGCAACTGATAATACGTCGTAAATGCTGTGTTTGTTTTGTTGTGAACGTACCCAAAAACACCGCTTTAAAATTTCTTTCGAGAGATATTCAACATCTCTAAAAATGGGGAGAGACGTCTCAGTTGTGCGTGAGTACCCTGTGCGTGCGTGCGGTGGTTCTCTGGTGCGGTGTGCGATGGCAATGCATACGAGTTAATGCCGGTGCGGTGTTCAGTCAAACCTTACTTTAAACTAAGTATTATAAACATTCCCTAAATGGAATAAACACTCAGCAGGAAATAAAAGTTTCTGCTACATAAGAGTTCTTTCGAACAAAGTAGGTGGCATATCATACCCGTTTGTATGATTGTAAATTTAAAAGTGGCAATGACAATAGCATGAATACTTGACACTCCCTCAAAAAATTAAATAAGAAATTTTTTTCATGGAACACTCCCACCTTACACCAAGGAAAGAGAAAAAACAATACTCAGTGATAAACATTTTGCATATTCTATATACAGGAGAGTAGATTTAAATTTTATAAATATATATATATATATATATATATAATATATATATAATACTACCCACGTAGACAAAGTTATAATCATACTTCAAGGAGGTGATTGTTACTATTACATAAGTAATAATAATATAATATAATTAACTATAAAATTCTAGTTATATAGGTAGATAATTCAAGCTGATATTAATTTAGATATTAATTGAGTATATTTATTACTATAACTATATAGTAATAAACTCGGGTATAATATAATAATATAAATAATAATATAACTATAATTAATTATATATATTTATATATGGTTATTATATATATATTATTTAGATAAAATTAATTATTACTATTAATTAGATTTATTATTTTATTTTTTTTTCTCGATAACAATATAACATATAATAATATAATTACTATACATTATAATAATAATATAATAACTAAATATCATATATATATACTATTATTATATTTTATTATATATATATTATTATTTAGAGTAATAATATTGCAGTAGAGAGTCCAGAAAAAATACCGTAAGAAGGAACTTTTAATTATAACTAATATTCTTTATTTACGTATATGTATATATACTATATTACATCAATATAAAATGGAAAAACACTTCAAATCCGAGCACTGTACATTACACTGTTTGTCCAGCGCTCGAACCACTGCTTTCGAAACATCGTGGAACACTGTCGATTGAGATAAGCTGAGCCAGCTAAAAGAACGGGAATGATTTATGGATGTCCAATTACCATCATGCTCGAAAATATTTGCTTAAGGCATCATGAATCTCCCATGAATTGAGTCGTATATCTCATTTTTCCCGATTAAATATCTTGCATTAGTCCAGGGTCTTAAAGAAGGAACATTATTAGTAATCAGAGAACGACGGTTGACGCAGCAATGAGAAAATCACCATAAAGAATAGACAAACGCGAAACAATATGTAGGGATGTTTGTCAGAAGTCAACGTCTTAAGAGCAATTTCATATTGTCTCGAAGGAGGAGGAGTTGCCTCTAAAAGCAAAGGGGTTTGAT
The DNA here is from genome assembly GCA_015478945.1 of Trachelipus rathkii. Taxonomy (NCBI): domain Eukaryota; kingdom Metazoa; phylum Arthropoda; class Malacostraca; order Isopoda; family Trachelipodidae; genus Trachelipus; species Trachelipus rathkii. Next base: position 5,118 of record JABUQX010139695.1, read on the forward strand.
CCAATTGGTCTCATTAGATAAAAAAAAGGTTGATTGGACTCAGAAAGGGAAAAAGGGCATAAACCCAGTTTACAATGCCGACTCAAAGAGAATGTCCTCTGGGCAATGCTTGGAAATGCGGTAGGTCCGGGTATATAGGAAGCCAGAAACAAATTGTCTTAGAAATCTGGACAGTCTTGAACGACATCTCGCAAAAAGTGACATGAGTGTTGGAATTTTTGCCTCTTTGGAAATTGTTGATTTTTTTTCCTATTTATTTTTTGTGTGTGTCATTAAAATCAATCCGTGTCTGGTATAATATGAATGTATATTTTGCCTCTTCCAATTAAGGCTTTTAATTTGTGCTTTTAATTAGCAGAATCCTACAAATGATTAAAACAAAAGTATTGTAGAGACGAGAGAGACGAGAAGTAGGATTGATAAGATGAGAGAGAGAGGAGTATGCAAAAATCAAGACAGTGAATTGAGTACCGAGATGAGTAGAGAGAGTAGAGAGAGAGAGAGAAGAGAGAGAGAAGAGAGAGTAGACGAGAGAGAGAAGAGAGAGAGAGAGAGAGGAGAGAAGAGGAGAGGAGGAGATGAGGAGGAGTAGAAGACCAAGAAGAGTCAGAGAGAAGAGAGAGAGAAGAGAGAAGAGAGAAGAAAAGAGAGAAGAGAGAAGAGAAGATGAGAGAGAGAGAGAGAGAGAGAGAAGAGAGAGAGAGAGAGAGAGAGCAGAGCAGAGAGAGAGACCGCAGAGAGAGCGAGAGAGAGAGAGAGAGAGAGAGAGAGAGAAGAGAGGAGAGAGAGAGAGAGAGAGAAGAGAGAGAGAGAGAGAGCGAGAGAGAGAGAGAGAGAGAGAGAGAGAGGTGAGAGAGAGAGAGAGAGATAGACGAGAGAGAGAGAAGAGAGAAGAGAGAGAGAGAGGAAAGAAGAGAAGATAGGTAGAGAGAGAGAGTAGTAGTCCCGAACTTCTCGCGGTACCATAGTATCAATTTTTACTGGACACGCAGTAGTAACATACCCATTCAGCAACAATACATCGAAAATTGATACCGGACCCTGATTTTTTTGAACCTTCTTCTGACGCTCGAATGACAGCTTTTTTTGAAGCTCTGAATTTTTACGCTGAACCTTGAGAGTTGGTTCTCTTTTCACCCTTTTTTTGGGCTTGGACCCCTTTTTCTAGACACGCTCTAAGATTTTATGATGGTTCTTAACCAAGGGTATAATATATTTGGCCTATCAAGGATTAATATTGAGAACCCCCCTAAATCTCTTCCTTGAGATAAACAAAAATCTATATTTGAAACCCATACATTCTAATTTGAAGCAACACCTAATATTTTTTTGGCAACCCTAATTTTTTGCAAACCTTCGAAGAAGGGTTGCGTCCAAATCGGTTGCGTTCGAGCACCGTTGTACGTACCCACCCCCTAACATTTTACTGACAACCCTTTGGTCTTTCCACAATGAGGGGTCAATCTTATTGGAGCCAGTGGTAATTTTTTGGCTACCCTTTAGGGGTCTTAGCCGTTTTTTTTGATGTTCTTCTATGTTTGACCAATCGATGCTTGTCGGCCTTAACCTTGCCATATACCATGGGTCATTTTTGCCAACGGAATTTTTGGCTACCACCTTAAGGCGGCTTAGCGACGTTCTGTTGGAGTGTCATTTACCTTGTTTGACCCGTGAATATTTCAGGCCTCTTGACCTGCCATAACCAATTCGGTCACATATTTGGCCCCGGTAATATTTTGTCCTTCACTTTAGGGCTTAGCCCTTTTAATATGTCTTTACTATGTTTGACCCATGAATATTTCGGACTTTGTACCTTGCATATACCATGGGTATATTTGGCCACACGCCAATTTTATTGGCCTACGCTCGTGGTCCCAAACCCGTCACGATATTTCGGGTCCAACTTAGGAACACCGTACACACAGCACACTACACAACACACTACATCATCATACACTTACACATCACACACACAACACACACTTACTTACACTTATACATCACATTCTACGGTATGACAACTTTATTCCTAAATAACACTTTACATTTCTCCATAGGCACTTACATTTACACTTATCATTTGTCACGTTATCAAGCTAACACACGACGCTCAACGGCTTTGGTTCTTCCATAGGGTTCTAGATTTTTGTCCTCACCGGTGAGTTTTTATCCTTAATCATTTAGGGACTTAAGCCACTTTATTTTTGATGTCATTAAACAACTTGTTTGACCATGAATAAATTATCAGCCTTGACAACCTGTCAAATACCAATATGGGATCCAATTTTGAACCACTGCTACCACTTCGCATGGCTTTGATTGGTTTACCCATCAACCTTTAGAAAGTACCAATATGGTATGTTCTATTTAGTGTTCTATGAGTATTCAAAGATGAGTGCCAGGTGATGCCAGGTGAATGGCCAAGTGAGTGCCAATGAGTGCCAAGGAGTGCCAATGAGTGCCAAGTGAGTGCCACATAGTGCAAGTGAGTGCCACATAGTGCCAAACATGAAGTTGTCCTACTTTTTTTCAAGCCTATTTTCTTAGCCTCCCTGGAGCCCCGAATGCGCTAACCATTATGTGTGTCTATACCCCTAGGTTATAAGGTATGAGGATTCGATTGGTGTTATATTACAGACTGTACTAGGATGCATCTAAACTATGAGATTTATATGTCTTTTTCTAATCCACTTATGCATGTCTATAATACCGACTGATTATATTCTTACCTGCACACACACCTACACACATACACTATGACATGCTTAATCACACTTCACTATGACACATCGAATACACATGACAACTATACACTATAAGCCGCTGATACATTAAACCTATGAACACTTACATTTAAAACCATATACATCTTACACTCACTACCACGACACGTAGATATCATCTTTACGTTTATCAACACTCACACACTTGATATATTCTTGTATTGGCCTCAAGCTTTGATGCCTCAACCTTTGATGCCAACAGATCTGATCTATCTCAGCATTTAAATGCCTCAGCTATGTGAGTGCCTCAACTGAAGGTTCATCTTTGTATGACTCATCTTTGATGACGTCCTATCTCTGTTGATACCGTACTAGTATTGAATGATTTCATCAAAGAATGAATCATAATATAAGACGGATAGTCAAAAGAATGACAGTCAGTACAAAAGATGAGTCATCTAAGATGAACCTTCAAAAATGAGGCATCAAATTTGCTGAAGGCATTACATGCTGAGCTCAATGCCGCAGAGCATCCAAGAAGGTTGGGCACAAGTTGAGGACATCAAATATCAAAGTGTGTGAGTGTAAACGTAAATGTATCTGTGTGTGGGTGTGTGAGTGTAAGTGTTAATGGTTTAATGTAAGTGTCTATTGGTTTTAAATTAAGCGGCTTTTATGAGAGTGTTCTATCAGTGTTGTATAAGTGTTTCATAGTGTAATGTGTGTTATAGTGTCATAGTGTATGTGTGTAGGGTGTTGTCAGGTAATATAATATATATATACTAAATATTTTAGGTCTCAAGAGAGTGATAGAAAAAAGACAATACTTTCATAGTAGGGAAGCATCCTAAGCAGGTTTGTAATTACACAATCGAATTCCTCATTACCTTATAGAACCTAGGGTAAGACACCCATATTAGGGTATTCTAGGCGCTCCGGGGAGGCTAGAAAAGGCTTGAAAAAAGTGCGCACTCAGTTGGCACTAATGTGGCACTCACTTGGCACGATGTGGCACTCACTTGGCACTCATTGGCAATCATTTCTTGGCACTCATTGGCACTCACTTGGCACTGGCCACGCTGGCACTCACCTGGCGACTCATCTAACGACTCATAGAAACAGCAATAGAACATCCACATGAAGGTTTAACTTCTACCGTGATTGGGAACATCAAAGGGCCATCAAGTTAGCGTGGGTCAAAATTGACCCATGGTAATTTTGACAGGGTCAAGGCTGAAATATCAAGGTTGTAAACAAGGCTAAGACATCAAAAAAGGGCTAAGTCCCTAAACAGAAGGACTAAAATTAACGCGAGTGGTCAAAACTTGACCCATGGAGAGAACCAAGAGGGTTGGTCGTGATGTTTGAGAGCGTTGAGTATTAAAGTGTAAATGTAAGTGCCTATTGGTAAAAATGTTAAAAGTGTTATAAATTTATTTAACATAAATGTGTAAATGTGTTGTATATAGTGTAAGTAAGTTTGTGTGTGTGTGTGTGTGTATGAGTGCTGTGTGTGTGCTGTGTGTGTGTCGTGTGTGTAAGGTGTTGCTTGTTTGGACCGGTAAATAAGTGTGAGGGTGGGGACGTTATCGTCAGTTACGTTACTGGCGCAGAGAGAGATTGGCGTGGGCCAAAAAGTTAAACACCATAGGTATAATAGGCATAGAGAAGTCACGAGGAAATTCATCAATGGTCGAAACAAGGCTAAACGAATCAAAAATACAGAAGCCTAAAAGTCCCCTAATATGTGAAGTGTAGCACAAAATTATTATACCGATGGCCAAAATACAGTTACACCAATGGTATGCATGGCAAGTGTCAAGGCCGGAAATACTCACGGTCACAAGGGTAAAAGACGATCAAAAACGGGCTAAGCCCTACATAGGTAGCATAAATATTACCGAGCTGGAAAAAATTGGATACCTATGGTATTAGGCAAGGTGTATAGTTGCTCGATCATATGATAGCATGTCAAACGGTTAATGATGACGATTCTATACGAAAACGGAGGCAATTAGCCATAAAAAGATATGCCAAAATAATTACCCGAGAGAGAATGAGGTCACAAAAAATCATGTACCTCAATGGTAATAACTCCAAAATGGGTTTGACTGAAATATTATTAGTGGGGTATACGTACACACGGTGCTGATCTCCTATCTCGAGTTGTGGCGCGCAACCTTTCGATTCGACAGGGTATGACACTGTATAAATTTTAAGGGTTCCAAAAAGAATTTTTAGGCGTGGCATAAAAAACATTAGAGAGTTTTTCAAAAAATTTTTGTTCTCAAAAAATTAGGGTCTCAAAATGACCTATTGTGGCTCATAATGAGAGTGACCGCATAGGAAGACCAAGGGTAAGGTCGAAAAAAAGTCAAGGCACCATAAAGGTAAACAGGAGAAAAAAGTTACAGGATCAGAGTTAAAATATTCAGAGCAATCACACAAAAAATAGGTCGCGAGGTTTATACGAAGAGGAGAGCTAGCAAAAATGATTGTCGGTAGTTCATTTTCGTGCCGGAATGGTATGTTACTACTCAATGTCCATGAATTTGACCGAGTCCCGAGTTCGGGACTCTCTCTCTCTCTCTCTCTCTCTCTCTCTCTCTCTTCTCTCTTCTCGTCTCTCGTCTCTCTTCGATCTCTTCCTCTCTCTCTGCACTCTCATCATGCTTCTCTTCTCTTCTCTCTTCTCACTGTTTCTTTGTAGCTATCGTAGTTTTTCGAGAAAAAAAAAATAAAAACCACAAAAATCAAAAAACTTTTTCCATTTTCAGAACATACATTTTACGCTGATTCCACGAATGTTATTAGTTTTCTTGTAGCTATCGTAGGTTTTCGAGAAAAATAGTAATAACCAAATAAATGAAACAAATTTTTTTTCCATTTTTCCAGAATAGTTTTTGTACGGACCTGATATTTACCTCATTCATCGATTTTATTAATTACAATTATTATGGGATTATTATTATTATTACTTTTTATTATTATTATTATTATTATATTATTATATTATTCATTATTAAGATGTGTGTAGTATACTGATATGCATTATTATCTATTATATTATTATTAATTATTATTATTATTATTATTATTATTATTATTATTATTATTATTATTATTATTTATTATTATTATTATTATTATTATTATTATTATTATTATTATTATTATTATATTATTATTATTATTATTATCGTTCAAATAATGACGTTTCTTTTCGGGACCTTTTATAACTCGAAGTCTAAGTCAAAATTTAAAAAATAAATTTAATAAAAAGATTTTATTCCGAGGTCGACTTTGTGGGAGCGATTTTGGAATAGCACTTTCGAGTTAAAAGAAAGGTCCGCGATCGAAACGTCACTTTCATCAAAAATTTTTATTCACTATTTTTTTAATTTTTAATTTAGTACACCTAGAAAAATATTTTGTTAAAAGACGGGTATTTTATGGGAGAGTAATTTAAGAAAAATATAATTCTAAGATTACCTAAAGCCATTTCAAAATGGGATCTGATGATATCTTCGTAGACGGGTGGACATTGAGTAGGCGACATGCGAGGAGGGTCGTTGAGGATTCGGTCTACCCACCACCGCTTAAGCCTTTCGCGGGGGCTCGCGAAGTCCTAGAACCCATAATAATCTATTTTGGCTTCAATTAGCGAATAACTTCGCTTAAGAAATACCGAAGTATTATTTTATTATTGTTCAGCGTCTTTGCCCGAGAAGTACAAGTAACGTTATTTGTGCCGAACTCGACCACCCCCTTGAGTAACGAGGGGCGTCTAAGCATCTTACATCCGCTTTTAGTCTCTCGAAATTATTTAACAACGACGTTTCCGAATGAAATGGGTGTCGTGTAAGGTACATCGAAAAAAAATATAATTATATTTATTTTTTTTTAATTTAGTCACCCATTGAAAATGGTTTGTTAAAGAAGACGGTGTTTTATGGGAGAATAAATTTAAAAAAATATAATAATAATAATAAGACTATCTGAAGCCGTTTCGAATATTGATCGCCGGATCGCGATAGGCGAGCGCAGTTTCGATCTATTATTTCGTTACGACACGCCTAACCTTTCAGGGCTTCGCGAAGTCCTAGACTCCGAAATATTTTTTTTAGTTCCATTAGAAATTAACTCGCTTAAGGAACGAAAATTTTATTTTGCTCAATCTCCCGAGAAGTACAAGGTAACGTTATTTCGTGCCAACCTGACACCCCCGGAAAGTAACGAGGGGTGTCTACAAGAAAACTAATAACATTCGTGGAATCAGCGTAAGATATTTGTTCTGAAAATGTAAAAATAAATTTTTTGGTTATTTATTTTTTCTCTCGAAAACTACGATAGCTCCAAGAAAACTAATAACATTCGTGAAATCAGCGTAAGATATTTGTATTTAAAATGGGATTTTTTTTTATTTTTTTTTTGTTATTTATTTTTTATTCGAAAACTACGATAGCTACAAGAAAACTAATAACATTCGTGGAATCAGCGTAAGATATTTGTATTTAAAATAAATTTTTTTTTTTTGGTTATTTATTTAAAATAGACTACAAAATTTTTTGATTTTTTTTGTTATTTTTTTTCTCGAAAACTACGATAGATACAAGAAAACTAATAACATTCGTGGAAACAGAGTAAGATAATTGTTGTGAAAATGTGAAAAAAAAATTTTTTATTTTTTTGGTTATTTATTTTTTTCTTGAAAACTACGATAGCTACAAGAAAACTAATAACGTTAGTGGAATCAGCGTAACAAATGTGTATGGAAAATGGCAAAAAATTTGTTTTTATTATAATTGGGTTATTTTTTTATATCTCAAAAACTACGATAGCAACAAGAAAACTAATATGATTCGTGGAATCACCAAGCAATCATACGCTGATTCCAAGAATATTAATTTTTTTCTTGTAGCTATCGTAGTTTTTGAGATATAAAATAAAAACCAAAAAAAAAATCAAAAAAAGATTTTTTTTGCCATTTTCTATACACATTTTATACGCTGATTCCACGAATCTTATTAGTTTTCTTGTATCTATCGCAGTTTTCAAGTAAAAAAATAAATAACCAAAAAAATCAAAATATTTTGTTTTGATTTTCCATTGAAATATCTTACGCTGATTCCACGAATGTGATTAGTTTTCATGTAGCTATTATACTTTTCGAGAAATAAAATATATAACCCAAAAATCCAATTTTTTTTTTACATTTTCCATTGAAATATCTTACTTTAAGGTTAAGCGTGTTTTAACGAAGTAATAGATCGAAACTGCGAGTCGCCTTTCGCGATCCGTCGTTAATTTTTTTTGAAGTGGCTTCGGATATGGTAAAACTAAAAGCAGCTGGAGAGTGCTTATACGCCCTTAGTTTTACTTTCTGGTGGTGTCGGGCCTTTTAATGAACACTTTGAAATTTAACGTGAAAAAATTTCAAGAGTCCCCCCTTTCGCTCCGATTGGGGCACGAAATGACGTTACTTTCGAATTCTCAGGAGATGGGGCAAAATAAATTTTTCGTTCCCTAAGCGAGTTTTTCTCGAGAAAACCAATAGTTGGGAGGCCCAGCACTACTCTGTGACCGAGTGCGCACCCCACTAGAAGAGAAATTTTGTTTGTTTTCGGGAGTGGAAACCGAAAACTTCAATAACTCAGGAATAATTTGAGATATCGTAAAACTAAAATCGGTTGAAGAGTCCTTGGGTACTCCTCATTAGTTTGCGGGGGAACAGGGGGTTCCTGGGACAAGTTTCAAAATTTCCGGAAAAAACTTTAAAACCTTTGCGTAAGGTGATGACACAAAAAACCGTTCCCTTTATTATGGGTTTGTGCCAAAAATTTAAATTGAATGTTCCCTTTAGAAGTTTTTTCCTACAAAAATAAAAAAAACGTAATTTAGGCCGTAAACTAACATGCCTCCTTACAGTAGGTCATAACTAATTGATAGATTGAAATTGCATTTACGTAAGACCATTATTTTTTTTCTACTAATTTTTAAAATTCACAAGGTAACGTTCCCTTTAGGAAGATTTTATTATGCGTTTTGGCACAAATTTGATCTTCTTCTTCCCTTTATTAACAAAAAATTTAGGCCGAAAATTTTCCGGTGAAAGATGCCTATCAACAGGCTTATATTTTCAAACCTGTATGACCTAGCAAGTTAAAAATTGTAGTTTATTGTAGTCCTTACTATGTTGTACTATTTGTATCTCTTTGGTTATTCTTGGTAAGACAGATTGTGATTTCCTTAGCACTAAATTGGCCATTTCCAATGTGATTTCCTTAGCACTAAATTGGCCATTTCCAACCTCCATCTCCCGTGAAATAAAAAGTAACGTTATTTCTTGGCACGATCGGAGCGCAATGGGGATCCCTTAAGATTTTTTTTACGTTACTTTTCAAAGTGTTGCCCGGAAAATAACGAGGGTCGTGTAAGCACCTTACAGCCGCTTTTAGTTTTTCGATATCCGAAACGCCTTGAAAACTGATCGACGGATCGCGATGAGCGACCACAGTTTTAATCTACAACTTCGTTACGACGCGCAGAACCTTAAGGGGCTACCCGAAGTCCTAGATTCCGTAATTAATTTTTGGTTTCTCTCGAAAAAAAAATCGCTTAAGGAACGAAATATTTATTGCGCCCCATCTCCCGAGAAGTAAAAAGTAACGTTATATCGTGGCACGATCGGGGCGTAAGGGAGAAATACTTAGACCTTCGTTTTATATTAGTTACCGTTGAAACATCCCTATACCAAGCCTAACGATTTTGAAACGAATAATATATTTTATCTCGAAAACAAACAAATCATTTTTTCATTATTATTACGAAATAAAAAATTTTATTAATTTTTTGGTCGCCATCTCCGGGTGCCACGTAATAACTAGCTGATGACGTAAGCCTTAAAAAAGTATAAAAGATCGATAGGGCCGTCTGTGGTATCAGTTATTAGAAGTGCCAAGTCGAGTGCGGATGCCTTTTTCAGTCCCGATCGTACCACTTCTTCGAGCTTTCCTACGCGCATTAACTAACAATATTCGAGTCATTCTTTAGCTGTAAAAAATTCGGAAATACGCGAATCTTCTAAAGTTACACACGCAATTGAAGCTAAGATGACACAACCTGGAAAATCTAGGTTTGACGATGAGTTACAAGTTTCGCTTAAACAGCGAATTTCTTACGCCGAAAGCTGGATGAAGAGGTACCTCGTTCCTTCAAAAGATCGAACACTATCGTTCTACGATATATTTATTAATCACCAGGATTTTTGCCACAGAAACGATCAAAAATCACTTATGCCGGCAGAATTTCTTCGAGTTCTATATTCGTTTCTGAGTCCAGATTTAGCATCGTATTTGGTTGTCCAAACCCCAACAGCCAGCGTAATCACCGAGAAGCGTTCTTTTAGTTTAAGTGAACCGTATCCTGGGTGTTCTAATAGCGACCAAATAAAGCAGAAAGATGATTTCAAACACCTTAAATATTTGAGATTCAGGTGTAATGTACTAAAGCTAAAGTCCGTCGGGGCTCGTAAACGTATTAAAGATGATTGCGACGGGAAAAAAGTTTCTGGAGGTAGAAAAAGCTTTAAAGAAAAAAAGGTGCGAATCGCCGAGGGCGCTCCTCACGACAAATCGCCACCACCTTCCCCAAAAAACGTAGTATTTTCCGAAGAACAGGAACTGTTGATCGACATCTTGGAACTGAGGTTTGAATCTCTGCTAGAAAGGCATAAAAAATCTGCGTGTTATCGCTTAGCGAATAATTTGTATACAGTTTTATTAGAGTCTATCAAGACAAAACGACTGAAAAATTTATTGGAAGAATTCGGCCACGCGATGTCTTGCGAAGAAGTAAAACATAAACCGCTCTGTTCGATGTTCAAAGAAACCGCTTCTCACGTTACCCGAGCGACTCACAAATGCGCTCTCAAAATTATTTACAATCACATCACTATTTTTCACTTGGATACTTGCGACGAAGATCGTTGCGGATTTCATAATTGCAAATCCCGTCAAGAAAAAAGGTCGGTCGACCGATCGACAACGACGAGGTTGGCTGTGGATTTCCTTTCCTCAGACCACGGTTCCGGAAGATTAAAAACGAAAGATCTTTCTCTCAAGAGACGAGTCGGTGATGATGACGACGACGAAGTACCATCGGCCCCCAAAAAGAAGAAATTGTCGGATAAACAGGAAATGTTTATCGGAATCGTAAAATCGATGCTCAATAATCTGTTGCAAAAGCTCAGAGGCGCTGACTGCTATAGTCTCGCGAGTAGTTTATCTTTCGTTTTTATATCGACGCTTAGGAGGAGACGAGGCGTGTATTTCATGTCAGAATTGTCTCATTCGATGTCTTGCAAAAAACGTCATAGATCGCTTTGTTCATTTTTCAAAACAATCGCTTCTCACCCAAAACACACGAATCCCGAATGCGCCGTCGAAATTATATATGAGCAGATCGAACTTATTCACTCGTGCGTGTGCGTCGCAGATCGCTGTAGATTTCCCAGTTATAACAAACTCCGTGGAGAGGATGACGCTGGGCTATGAGAATGGCTGCTACAGATTTCCCAATACAACAGCGAGAGCAAATTACGTAGCAACCGAGATAACTGCGGTTTTCTTACACGTCGACCTCAAAGAAAAAACTCGGAAGAATATCCAGAATCTCAAAATCGGAGAGAAAAACAGAAAAATATTGTAAAATTGACCTACACTTCGTAAAACAAACGTATTCGCAACCGCGTAGTAGACCTCAAATAAATATATTATCTCCATAAAAAAAATAATTTTTTTCTCTCTCTGTAAAAATATATATATATATATATATATATATATATATATATATATATATATATATATATATATATATATATATATATATATATATATATATATATATATATATATATATATATATATATATATATATATATATATATATATATATATATACATTATTAATTTAAAGTTTTATTCTGACAATTGTAAAAAAATTAATAAATATAAACCAAATTTCCAAAGCAGTATTTTTTCCTTTTAAAATTATTATAAATTGTTTTAGTAACAAAAAAAACTTTACTGTAAACTACAGATCGTCCGATTCCTTCGTGCGTTAGTTAAAAACCAAAGTATAAGTCGAAGGTCTGGCGTTAAGTCGAACTGGTGTACGTCGAAGGTCTAAGTGCTAAGCTCGAAGGTCTAAGTGCTAAGTCGAAGGTCAAGTGCTAAGTCGAAAGGTCTAAGTGCTAAGTCGAAAGGTCTATGCTAAGTCGAAGGTCTAAGTGCTAAGTCGAAGGTCTATGATAATGAAGGTCTAAGTGATAAGTCAGTCTGGCGCGTCGAAGGTCTATGCGTTAAGTCGAAGGTCTAAGTGTTAAGTCGAAGGTCTAAGTGCTAAGTCGAAGGTCTAAGTGTTAAGTCAAAGGTTGAAACGTCACTATATCGAGTTGAAGCGAGTTGATACACTAAAAAGTGGCATTTGAAAGCGTTCAGCCGCTTTTGCGATTCCCGTAAGGCGACACTATACTATAGTGACGTTTCGAAAGGAATCGAAAAACGATCTAACTTGATCGCGCAACACCTTTTAAGGTATAAACTATCACTTCAACCCCATATAGTGACGTCGCAACGGGAACTGATATAAGTCAAAGGTCTAAGTGTGAAAATCTAAAAAATCACAGAGAAAATAATTTCCAAAAAAATTTTAAGTCGAAATTATTTTTCGGAATTTGCACTTAGACCTTCGACTTATATTAGTTCAACAAACAAACGAACGAACGGTCAGACGAACAAACGAACACAAAACATACTATATAAGTCGAAGGTCTAAGTGCAAAAAACTCGAAAACTACGATAGCCACAAGAAAACTAATAACATTCGTGGAATCAGCGTAAGATATTTGTTCTAAAAATGGAAAAAAAAATTTTTTGATTTTTTTGGTTTTTTTTTTTTTTCTCGAAAACTACGATAGCTACAAAAAAAATAATAACCTTTTTGGAATCAGCGTAAGAAATTTGTTTTAAAAATGGAGAAACAATAGTTTCCCTGTAGCTATCGTAGTTTTCGAGAAAATAAAATAAATAACCAAAAAAATCCAAAAACAAATTTCCATATTTTCAGAACAATTTTCTTACGCTGATTCCACGAATGTTATTAGTTTTCTTGTAGCTATCGTAGTTTTTGAGAAAAAAAATAAAATAGCCCCAAAAAATCAAAAAAATTTTTTTGCCATTTTTAGAACAATTTCACGAATGTCATTATTTATCTTGTAGCCATCGTAGTTTTCAAGAAAAAAATTAAAATATCCCAAAAAATTTAAAAAATTTTTTATGCATATTTAGAACAAATATTTCACGCTGATTCCACGAATGTTATTAGTTTTCTTGTAGCTATCGTAGTTTTCGAGAAAAAAAATAAAATACCCCCAAAAAATCAAAAAAATTTTTTTGCCATTTTTAGAACAATTTTCTTACGCTGATTCCACGAATGTTATTAGTTTTCTTGTAGCTATCGTAGTTTTCGAGAAAAAAAATAAAATATCCAAAAAAAGAAAAAAATTTTTTTTTCCATTTTTAGAACAATTTTTTAACATAGAAAACTGAATTGAAGGGTGACTAAATTAAAAAAAATTAAATAAATGATCGAATGAATAACGGTAAAGCTAAAGTGTTAAATATATATATATATATATATATATATATATATATATATATATATATATATATATATATATATATATATATATATATATATATATATATATATATATATATATATATCATGGCCATATAGGGGGCTCGGCTCGAGCCCCCTAAAAAGGAGTTTACCCTTTTTAGGGGGCTCGAGCCGATGGGGGACGAAGGGGGGGATGTTTCATACCCCGGAGGGGATGGTCGGAGGAACCCCCGCGACACCCAAAGACCAAAGAGTGCGGAGACCATCCCCGGAGGGGGGGATTAGTCCCCCCCGTAGTCCACCTAGAGGCCGAGAGACCCCGACTCCTGACATCGGGGTGGTCTACCCGTGGGTATTCGTTAGTTTTAAACACCCCTAACACTCTGGCGCCCTATTTTTTTGCGGTCAAAGTCTTTTTTTTCTGTGCCATGCATATGCAACAATGTGTATGCCTTACTGTAGGTGCTGTTGTTCTCTAGTTACATGATGTCAGCTTTAGACACTAAAACCTATATATATATATATATATATATATATATATATATATATATATATATATATATATATATATATATATATATATATATATATATATATATATATATATATATATATATATATATATATATATATATATATATATATATATAATATCGAAGCTCAGACGAAAAATTGAATTTTACCCAATTTTCTTACGCTGATTCCACGAATGTTATTAGTTTTCTTGTAGCTATCGTAGTTTTCGAGAAAAAAAATAAAATAGCCCCAAAAAATAAAAAAATTTTTTGCCATTTTTAGAACAATCTTCTTACGCTGATTCCATGAATGTTATTAGTTTTCTTGTAGCTATCGTAGTTTTCGAGAAAAAAAATAAAATATCCCAAAAAAATTCAAAAATTTTTTTTTCATTTTTAAAACAATTTTCTTATGATTCCAAAAATGTTATTATTTTTTTTTGAAGCTATCGTAGTTTTCGAGAAAAAAAATAAAATATCCCAAAAAAATTAAAAAATTTTTTTTTCCATTTTTAGAACAATTATCTTACGCTGATTCCACGAATGTTATTAGTTTTCTTGTAGCTATCGTAGTTTTCGAGAAAAAAATAAATATCCCAAAAAATTAAAAATTTTTTTTGCTATTTTCAGAACAATTTTCTTACGATTCCACGAATGTTATTAGTTTTCTTGTAGCTATCGTAGTTTTGAGAAAAATAAAATACCCCAAAAATCAAAAAAAAAATTTTTTTGCCATTTTTAGAACAATTTTCTACGCTGATTCCACGAATGTTATTAGTTTTCTTGTAGTTATCAGTTTTCGAGAAAATAAAATATCCAAAAAAAAATCAAAAATTTTTTTTTCCATTTTTTAGAACAATTTTCATACGCTGATTCCACGAATGTTATTAGTTTTCTTGTAGCTATCTTACTTTTTGAGAAAAAAAATAAAATAGCCCCAAAAAACCAAAAAATTTTTTTTGCCATTTTCAGAACAATTTTCTTACGCTGATTCCACGAATGTTATTAGTTTTCTTGTAGCTATCGTAGTTTTCGAGAAAAAAAATAAAATATCCAAAAAAAATTCAAAAATTTTTTTTCCATTTTTTTGAACAATTTTCTTACGTTGATTCCACGAATGTTATTTGTTTTCTTGTAGCTATCGTAGTTTTTGAGAAAAAAAATAAAATAGCCCCAAAAAATCAAAAAAATTTTTTTGCCATTTTTAGAACAATTACGCTGATTCCACGAATGTTATTAGTTTTCTTGTAGCTATCGTAGTTTTCGAGAAAAAAAATAAAATAGCCCCAAAAAATCAAAAAAATTATTTTGCCATTTTTAGAACAATTATCTTACGCTGATTCCACGAATGTTATTTGTTTTCTTGTAGCTATCGTAGTTTTTGAGAAAAAAAATAAAATAGCCCCAAAAAATCAAAAAAATTTTTTTGCCATTTTTAGAACAATTTTCTTACGCTGATTCCACGAATGTTATTAGTTTTCTTGTAGCTATCGTAGTTTTCGAGAAAAAAAAAATATCCCAAAAAATTTCAAAATTTTTTTTTTTCATTTTTAGAACAATTTTCTTACGCTGATTCCACGAATGTTATTAGTTTTCTTGTAGCTATCCTAGTTTTCGAGATACCTATCGTTAAACCCACTATGACGTCATATAGTGACGCCCATTCGGGACTAATATAAGTCGAAGGTCTAAGTGCAAATTCCGAAAAAAAAATTGAACAGAAAATTATCGGGGGAAATATTTTCTTTGTGATTTTAGAGATTTTCACACTTAGACCTTTGACTTATATCAGTTCCCGTTGAAACGTCACTATATCGAGTTGAAGCGAGTTGATACACTAAAAAGTGGCATTTGAAAGCGTTCAGCCGCTTTTGCGATTCCCGTAAGGCGACACTATACTATAGTGACGTTTCGAAGGGAATCGAAAAACGATCTAACTTGATCGCGCAACACCTTTTAAGGTATAAACTATCACTTCAACCCCATATAGTGACGTCGCAACGGGAACTGATATAAGTCAAAGGTCTAAGTGTGAAAATCTAAAAAATCACAGAGAAAATAATTTCCCAAAAAATTTTAAGTCGAAATTATTTTTCGGAATTTGCACTTAGACCTTCGACTTATATTAGTTCAACAAACAAACGAACGAACGGTCAGACGAACAAACGAACACAAAACATACTATATAAGTCGAAGGTCTAAGTGCAAAAAACTCGAAAACTACGATAGCCACAAGAAAACTAATAACATTCGTGGAATCAGCGTAAGTCGAAGGTCTAAGTGTTAAGTCGAAGGTCTAAGTGTTAAGTCGAAGGTCTAAGTGTTAAGTCGAAGGTCTAAGTGCTAAGTCGAAGGTCTAAGTGTTAAGTCGAAGGTCTAAGTGTTAAGTCGAAGGTCTAAGTGCTAAGTCGAAGGTCTAAGTGTTAAGTCGAAGGTCTAAGTGTTAAGTCGAAGGTCTAAGTGTTAAGTCGAAGGTCTAAGTGCTAAGTCGAAGGTCTAAGTGTTAAGTCGAAGGTCTAAGTGCTAAGTCGAAGGTCTAAGTGCTAAGTCGAAGGTCTAAGTGTTAAGTCGAAGGTCTAAGTGCTAAGTCGAAGGTCTAAGTGTTAAGTCGAAGGTCTAAGTGCTAAGTCGAAGGTCTAAGTGTTAAGTCGAAGGTTGAAACGTCACTATATCGAGTTGAAGCGAGTTGATACACTAAAAAGTGGCATTTGAAAGCGTTCAGCCGCTTTTGCGATTCCCGTAAGGCGACACTATACTATAGTGACGTTTCGAAAGGAATCGAAAAACGATCTAACTTGATCGCGCAACACCTTTTAAGGTATAAACTATCACTTCAACCCCATATAGTGACGTCGCAACGGGAACTGATATAAGTCAAAGGTCTAAGTGTGAAAATCTAAAAAATCACAGAGAAAATAATTTCCCAAAAAATTTTAAGTCGAAATTATTTTTCGGAATTTGCACTTAGACCTTCGACTTATATTAGTTCAACAAACAAACGAACGAACGGTCAGACGAACAAACGAACACAAAACATACAATAAGACGAAGGTCTGGCGTAAACTGCAATACGATAGCCACAAGAAAACTAATAACATTCGTGGAATCAGCGTAAGATATTTGTTCTAAAAATGGAAAAAAAAATTTTTTGATTTTTTTGGTTGTTTATTTATTTTTTCTCGAAAACTACGATAGCTACAAAAAAAATAATAACCTTTTTGGAATCAGCGTAAGAAATTTGTTTTAAAAATGGAGAAACAATAGTTTCCTGTAGCTATCGTAGTTTTCGAGAAATAAAATAAATAACCAAAAAACTAAAACAAATTTCCATATTTTAGAACAATTTTCTACGCTGATCTCCATCGAATGTTATTAGTTTTCTTATAGCTATCGTTTCGAGAAAGAAAATAAAATATCCGCAAAGAATCAAAAAATTTTTTGCTATTTTTAGAACAATTATCTCTACGCTGATTCCATGAATGTTATTAGTTTTCTTAGCTATCGTAGTTTTCGAGAAAATAAAATTCCCAAAAAAATTAAAAATTTTTTTTAAAAATTTACAAATATTTTACGCTGATTCCACGAATGTTAGTTTTCTTGTAGCTATCGTAGTTTTTGAGAAAAATAATAAAATAGCAAAATTTTTTCCATTTTTAGAACAATTTTCTTACGCTGATTCCATGAATGTTATTAGTTTTCTTGTAGCTATCGTAGTTTTCGAGAAAAAAAATAAAATATCATCAAAAAAAAAATTTTTGCCATTTTTAGAACAATTTTCTTACGCTGATTCCACGAATGTTATTAGTTTTCTTGTAGCTATCGTGTTTTTATCGTAGTTATTTATTTAATTTTTTTAAAAATCATTTAGTTTAGTTACCTCTAAAAAATTATTTAACATAGAAAACTGAATTGAAGGGTGACTAAAATTAAAAAAATTAAATAAATGATCGAATGAATAACGGAATATCTAGTATTAATATATATATATATATATATATATATATATATATATATATATTATATATATATATATATATATATAAAAATATATTATATATATATATATATATATATATATATATATATATATATATATATATATATATATATATATATATATATATATATATATATATATATATATATATATATATATATAATGTATTATTTGGCTCGCGCCCCCTAAAAAGGTGTTTACCCTTTTGGGGGCTCGAGCCGATGGGGGACGAAGGGGGGGATGTTTCATAAAGGGGAGGGGCGGAGGAACCCCGCGACACCCAAAGACCAAAGAGCGGGGGTTCCGGAGACCATCCCCGGAGGGGGGGATTAGTCCCCCCCGTAGTCCACCTAGAGGCCGAGAGACCCCGACTCCTGACATCGGGGTGGTCTACCCGTGGGTATTCGTTAGTTTTAAACACCCCTAACACTCTGGCGCCCTATTTTTTTGCGGTCAAAGTCTTTTTTTTCTGTGCCATGCATATGCAACAATGTGTATGCCTTACTGTAGGTGCTGTTGTTCTCTAGTTACATGATGTCAGCTTTAGACACTAACCTATATATATATATATATATATATATATATATATATATATATATATATATATATATATATATATTATATATATATATATATATATATATATATATATATATATATATATATATATATATATATATATATATATATATATATATATATATATATATATATATATATAATATCGAATTATATCGATATATCCAATACTCGATATATCGATATAGTTCGATATATCGAATATCGAAGCTCAGACGAAAAATTGAATTTTACCCAATTTTCTTACGCTGATTCCACGAATGTTATTAGTTTTCTTGTAGCTATCGTAGTTTTCGAGAAAAAAAATAAAATAGCCCCAAAAAATAAAAAAAATTTTTTTGCCATTTTTAGAACAATCTTCTTACGCTGATTCCATGAATGTTATTAGTTTTCTTGTAGCTATCGTAGTTTTCGAGAAAAAAAATAAAATATCCAAAAAAATTTCAAAAATTTTTTTTTCATTTTTAGAACAATTTTCTTACGCTGATTCCACGAATGTTATTAGTTTTCTTGTAGCTATCGTAGTTTTTGAGAAAAAAAATAAAATAGCCCCAAAAAACCAAAAAAAATTTTTTGCCATTTTCAGAACAATTTTCTTACGCTGATTCCACGAATGTTATTAGTTTTCTTGTAGCTATCGTAGTTTTCGAGAAAAAAAAATAAAATATCCAAAAAAATCAAAATTTTTTTTTTTCTTTTTAAAAAAATTTTTTTTACGCTGTTTCCACGAATTTTATTTTTTTTTTGTTTTTTTAGTTTTTGAGAAATAAAATAGCCCCAAAAATAAAAATAAAATTTTTGCCATTTTTAGAACAATTTTCTTACGCTGATTCCACGAATGTTATTAGTTTTCTGGTCTCGCTATCGTAGTTTTCGAGAAAAATAAAATATAAAAAAAAATCAAAAATTTTTTTTTTCATTTTTAGAACAATTATCTTACGCTGATTCCACGAATGTTATTAGTTTTCTTGTAGCTATCCTAGTTTTCGAGATACCTATCGTTAAACCTACTATGACGTCATATATTGACGCCTCATCGGGGACAAATATAAGTCGAAGGTCTAAGTGCAAATTCCGAAAAAAAAATTGAACAGAAAATTATCGGGGAAATATTTTCTTTGTGATTTTTTAGATTTTTACACTTAGACCTTCGCCTTATATTAGTTCCCGAACAGGCGTCACTATATGACGTCATAATCGGTTTAACGATAGTCTGAGCTTAAGAAAATGGTATTTGAAAGCATTGAGCCGGTTTTGCGATTCCCGTAAGGCGACACTATACTATAGTGACGTTTCGAAGGGAACCGAAAAACGATCTAACTTGATCGCGCAACACCTTTTAAGGTATAAACTATCACTTCAACCCCATATAGTGACGTATCAACGGGAATTGATATAAGTCAAAGGTCTAAGTGTGAAAATCTAAAAAATCACAGAGAAAATAATTTCCCAAAAAAATTTTAGGTCGAAATTATTTTTCGGAATTTGCACTTAGACCTTCGACTTATATTAGTTCAACAAACAAACGAACGAACGGTCAGACGAACAAACGAACTAAAAACATACTATATAAGTCGAAGGTATAAGTGCAAAAAACTCGAAAACTACGATAGCTACAAGAAAACTAATAACATTCGTGGAATCAGCGTAAGATATTTGTTCTAAAAATAGAAAAAAAAATTTTTTTGTTTATTTTGGTTATTTATTTTTTTTCTCGAAAACTACGATAGCTACAAAAAAAATAATAACCTTTTTGGAATCAGCGTAAGAAATTTGTTTTAAAAATGGAAAAAAATAGTTTCCTTGTAGCTATCGTAGTTTTCGAGAAAAAAAATAAAATATCCCCAAAAAATCAAAACATTTTTTTTGCCATTTTCAGAACAATTATCTTACGCTGATTCCACGAATGTTATTAGTTTTCTTGTAGCTATCGTAGTTTTCGAGAAAAAAAATAAAATATCAAAAACAAAATAAAAATTTTTTTTTTTCATTTTTAGAACAATTTTGTTACGCTGATTCCACGAATGTTATTAGTTTTCTTGTAGCTATCGTAGTTTTCGAGAAAAAAAATAAAATATCCAAAAAAAATAAAAAAATTTTTTTTTTCATTTTTAGAACAATTATCTTATTGATTCCACGAATGTTATTTGTTTTCTTGTAGCTATCGTAGTTTTTGAGAAAAAAAATAAAATAGCCCCAAAAAATCAAAAAAAATTTTTTGCCATTTTTAGAATAATTTTCTTACGCTGATTCCACGAATGTTATTAGTTTTCTTGTAGCTACAAGAAAACTAATAACATAATCAGCGTAAGATATTTGTTCTAAAAATGGAAAAAAAATTTTTTTGATTTTTTTGGTTATTTATTTTTTTTCTCGAAAACTACGATAGCTACAAAAAAAACAATAACCTTTTTGGAATCAGAGTAAGAAATTTGTTTTAAAAATGGAAAAACAATAGTTTCCTTGTACCTATCGTAGTTTTCGAGAAAATAAAATTAATAACCAAAAAAAAAACAAATTTTCATATTTTCAGAACAACTATCTTACGCTGATTCCACGAGTGTTATTAGTTTTCTTGTAGCTATCGTAGTTTTCGAGAAAAAAAATAAAATATCCAAAAAAAAATCAAAAAATTTTTTTTGCAATTTTTAGAACAATTTTCTTACGCTGATTCCACGAATGTTATTAGTTTTCTTGTAGCTATCGTAGTTTTTGAGAAAAAAAATAAAATAGCCCCAAAAAATCAAATTTTTTTTTCCATTTTTAGAACAATTTTCTTACGCTGATTCCACGAATGTTATTTGTTTTCTTGTAGCTATCGTAGTTTTTGAGAAAAAAAATAAAATACGCCAAAAAAAATCAAAAAATTTTTTTTGCAATTTTTAGAACAATTTTCTTTACGCTGATTCCACGAATGTTATTAGTTTTGTAGCTATCGTAGTTTTCGAGAAAAATAAATAACCAAAAAAAAAATCAAAAATTTTTTTTTTTTTGAACAATTTTCTTACGTTGATTCCACGAATGTTAGTTATATATATATATATATATATATATATATATATATATATATATATATATATATATATATATATATATATATATATATATATATATATATATATATATATATATATATATGTCTAGTGTTAAGTCGAAGGTCTAAGTGCTAAGTCGAAGGTCTAAGTGTTAAGTCGAAGGTTGAAACGTCACTATATCGAGTTGAAGCGAGTTGATACACTAAAAAGTGGCATTTGAAAGCGTTCAGCCGCTTTTGCGATTCCCGTAAGGCGACACTATACTATAGTGACGTTTCGAAAGGAATCGAAAAACGATCTAACTTGATCGCGCAACACCTTTTAAGGTATAAACTATCACTTCAACCCCATATAGTGACGTCGCAACGGGAACTGATATAAGTCAAAGGTCTAAGTGTGAAAATCTAAAAAATCACAGAGAAAATAATTTCCCAAAAAAATTTAAGTCGAAATTATTTTTCGGAATTTGCACTTAGACCTTCGACTTATATTAGTTCAACAAACAAACGAACGAACGGTCAGACGAACAAACGAACACAAAACATACTATATAAGTCGAAGGTCTAAGGGCGAAAATCTAAAAAAAATAGCTACAAGAAAACAAACAACATTCGTGGAATCAGCGTAAGATATTTGTTCTAAAAATGGAAAATTTTTGATTTTTTTTGTTGTTTTTTTTATATTTCTCGAAAACTACGATAGCTACAAAAAAAAAAAAAAAAAATAATAAACCTTTTTGGAATCAGCGTAAGAAATTTGTTTTAAAAATGGAGAAACAATAGTCTTTTCCCTGTAGCTAATGTAGTTTTCGAGAAAATAAAAATAAATAACCAAAAAAACCAAAAACAAATTTCCATATTTTCAGAACAATTTTCTTACGTTGATTCCACGTGAATGTTATTAGTTTTCTTGTAGCTATCGTAGTTTTCGAGAAAAATAAAATAACCCCAAAAATTAAAAAAAAATTTTGCCATTTTTATAACAATTATCTTACGCTGATCGAATGTTATTAATTTTCTTGTAGCTATCGTAGTTTTCGAGAAAAATAAATATCCCAAAAAATTAAAAATTTTTTTACATTTTTAGAACAATTTTCTACGCTGATTCCACGAATGTTATTAGTTTTCTTGTAGCTAATGTAGTTTTTGAGAAAAAAATAAAATACCCCCAAAAATCAAAAAATTTTTTGCCATTTTTAGAACAATTTCTTACGCTGATTCCACGAATGTTATTAGTTTTCTTGTAGCTATCGTAGTTTTCGAGAAAATAAATAGCCCCAAAAAATCAAAAAAAAAAATTTTTGCCATTTTTAGAACAATTTTCTTTCTTTACGCTGATTCCACGAATGTTATTAGTTTTCTGGTGGCTATCGTAGTTTTTATCGTTATTTATTTAATTTTTTAAAAATCATTTAGTTTAGTTACCCTAAAAATTAATTAACATAGAAAACTGAATTGAAGGGTGACTAAATTAAAAAATTAAATAAATGATCGAATGAATAACGGTAAAGCTAAAGTGTTAAAATATATATATATATATATATATATATATATATATATATATATATATATATATATATATATATATATATATATATTATATATATATATATATATATATATATATATATATATATATATATATATATATATATATATATATATATATATATATATATATATCATGTAATATGCAAGCTCGAGCCCCCTAAAAAGGAGTTTACCCTTTTAGGGGCCTGAGCCGATGGGGGACGAAGGGGGGACGTTTCATACCCCGGAGGGGATGGTCGGAGGAACCCCGCGACACCACCCAAAGACCAAAGAGCGGGGTTCCGAGACCATCCTCGAGGGGGGATTAGTCCCCCGTAGTCCACCTGAGAAGCCGTTACGCTGATTCCACGAATGTTATTAGTTTTCTTGTAGCTATCGTAGTTTTCGAGAAAAAAAACAAAATAGCCCCAAAAAATTAAAAAAATTTTTTTCCATTTTTTGAACAATTTTCTTACGTTGATTCCACGAATGTTATTAGTTTTCTTGTGCCTATCGTAGTTTTGAGAAAAAAAAATAAAATAGCCCCAAAAAATCAAAAAAAATTTTTTTCATTTTTATAACAATTTTCTTCTTACGTTGATTCCACGAATGTTATTGGTTTTCTTGTAGCTATCGTAGTTTTCGAGAAAAAATAAAATAGCCCCAAAAACCAAAAAAATTATTTTGCCATTTTTAGAACAATTATCTTATGCTGATTCCACGAATGTTATTTGTTTTCTTGTAGCTATCGTAGTTTTTGAGAAAAAAATAAAGAACCTAAAAATTCAAAAAATTTTCATATTTTCAGAACAACTCTCTTACGCTGATTCCACGAATATTAGTTTTCTTGTAGCTATCGTAGTTTTCGAGAAAAAAATAAATATCCCAAAAAATTTCAAAAATTTTTTTTTCACATTTTTAGAACAATTTTCCTTACGCTGATTCCAATGAATGTTATTAGCTTCTTTGTACTATTTTCTTAAGCTCGAACTATCGTCAAACCGATGATGACATCATATAGTGACGCTCGATTCGGGACTAATATAAGTCGAAGGTCTATGTGCAAATTCCGAAAAATAATGTCGAAATTATCGGGGGAAATATTTTCTTTGTGATTTTAGAGATTTTCACACTTAGACCTTGTTATAAACGGTTCCGTTGAAACGTCACTATATCGAGTTGAAGCGAGTTGATACACTAAAAAGTGGCATTTGAAAGCGTTCAGCCGCTTTTGCGATTCCCGTAAGGCGACACTATACTATAGTGACGTTTCGAAAGGAATCGAAAAACGATCTAACTTGATCGCGCAACACCTTTTAAGGTATAAACTATCACTTCAACCCCATATAGTGACGTATCAACGGGAACTGATATAAGTCAAAGGTCTAAGTGTGAAAATCTAAAAAATCACAGAGAAAATAATTTCCCAAAAAATTTTAGGTCGAAATTATTTTTCGGAATTTGCACTTAGACCTTCGACTTATATTAGTTCAACAAACAAACGAACGAACGGTCAGACGAACAAACGAACACAAAACATACTATATAAGTCGAAGGTCTAAGTGCAAAAAACTCGAAAACTACGATAGCCACAAGAAAAGTATAAGTCTAAGGTCTAAGTGTTAAGTCGAAGGTCTAAGTGTTAAGTCGAAGGTCTAAGTGCTAAGTCGAAGGTCTAAGTGCTAAGTCGAAGGTCTAAGTGCTAAGTCGAAGGTCGAAGGTCTAAGTGCTAAGTCGAAGGTCTAAGTGCTAAGTCGAAGGTCTAAGTATAAGTCGAAGGTCTAAGTGCTAAGTCGAAGGTCTAAGTGTTAAGTCGAAGGTCTAAGTGTTAAGTCGAAGGTCTAAGTGCTAAGTCGAAGGTCTAAGTGCTAAGTCGAAGGTCTAAGTGCTAAGTCGAAGGTCTAAGAGGGAATATGCTATAATTTATTTGTGATTTTAGAGATTTTCACACTTAGACCTTTGACTTATATCAGTTCCCGTTGAAACGTCACTATATCGAGTTGAAGCGAGTTGATACACTAAAAAGTGGCATTTGAAAGCGTTCAGCCGCTTTTGCGATTCCCGTAAGGCGACACTATACTATAGTGACGTTTCGAAAGGAATCGAAAAACGATCTAACTTGATCGCGCAACACCTTTTAAGGTATAAACTATCACTTCAACCCCATATAGTGACGTCGCAACGGGAACTGATATAAGTCAAAGGTCTAAGTGTGAAAATCTAAAAAATCACAGAGAAAATAATTTCCAAAAAATTTTTAGGTCGAAATTATTTTTCGGAATTTGCACTTAGACCTTCGACTTATATTAGTTCAACAAACAAACGAACGAACGGTCAGACGAACAAACGAACACAAAACATACTATATAAGTCGAAGGTCTAAGTGCAAAAAACTCGAAAACTACGATAGCTACAAGAAAACTAATAACATTCGTGGAATCAGCGTAAGATATTTGTTCTAAAAATGGAAAAAAAATTTTTTTTTTTTATTTTGGTTATTTATTTTTTTTTCTCGAAAACTACGATAGCTACAAAAAAAATAATAACCTTTTTGGAATCAGCGTAAGAAATTTGTTTTAAAAATGGAGAAACAATAGTTTCCCTGTAGCTATCGTAGTTTTCGAGAAAATAAAATAAATAACCAAAAAAATCCAAAAACAAATTTCCATATTTTCAGAACAATTTTCTTACGCTGATTCCACGAATGTTATTAGTTTTCTTGTAGCTAACGTAGTTTTTGAGAAAAAAAATAAAATAGCCACAAAAAACCAAAATAATTTTTTTGCCATTTTCAGAACAATTTTCTTACGCTGATTCCACGAATGTTATTAGTTTTCTTGTAGCTATCGTAGTTTTCGAGAAAAAAATAAAATATCCCAAAAAATTTCAAAATTTTTTTTTCATTTTTAGAACAATTTTCTTACGCTGATTCCACGAATGTTATTAGTTTTCTTGTAGCTATCGTAGTTTTCGAGAAAAAAATAAAATATCCCAAAAAATTTCAAAATTTTTTTTTCATTTTTAGAACAATTTTCTTACGCTGATTCCACGAATGTTAGTTTTCTTAGAAGATCGTAGTTTTGAGAAAAAAATAAAATATCCCAAAAAATCAAAAAAATTTTTTTGCCATTTTTAGAAACAATTTTCTTACGCTGATTCCACGAATGTTATTAGTTTTCTCTTGTAGCTATCGTAGTTTTTATCGTAGTTATTTATTTAATTAAAAAATCATTTAGTTTAGTTACCTCTAAAATTATTTTTCATAGAAAACTGAATTGAAGGTGACTAAATTAAAAAATTAAATAAATGATCGAATGAATAACGGTAAAGGGTAGTTAAATATATATATATATATATATATATATATATATACAGGTATATATATATATAGCATATATATATATATATATATAGTATATATATATATATATATATATATATATATCATGGCCATATAGTTGGTTTTATCTCCCTAAAAAGGAGTTTACCTTTAGGGCTCTTTGTTTGATGGGGACGAAGGGGGATGTTTCATACCCTGGAGTGGGGATACAGAAATGGAGTGAACCCCGCGACAAATCTAAAGACCAAAGAGCGGGGTTCCGGAGACCATCCCCTGAGGGGGGGGATAGTCCCCCCGTAGTCCACCTAGAGGCCGAGAGACCCCGACTCCTGGTACATCGGGGTGGTCTACCCGTGGGTATTCGTTAGTTTTAAACACCTAACACTCTGGCGCCCTATTTTTTTGCGGTCAAAGTCTTTTTTTTCTGTGCCATGCATATGCAACAATGTGTATGCCTTACTGTAGGTGCTGTTGTTCTCTAGTTACATGACAGCTTTAGACACTAAAATCTATATATA
The DNA here is from genome assembly GCA_015478945.1 of Trachelipus rathkii. NCBI lineage: Eukaryota > Metazoa > Arthropoda > Malacostraca > Isopoda > Trachelipodidae > Trachelipus > Trachelipus rathkii. Next base: position 32,037 of record JABUQX010139695.1, read on the forward strand.
TATATATATATATATATATATATATATATATATATATATATATATATATATATATATATATATATATATATATATATATATATATATATATATATATATATATATATATATATATATATATATATATATATATATATATATATATATATATATATATATATATATATAATATCGAATTATATCGATATATCCAATACTCGATATATCGATATAGTTCGATATATCGAATATCGAAGCTCAGACGAAAAATTGAATTTTACCCAATTTTCTTACGCTGATTCCACGAATGTTATTAGTTTTCTTATAGCTATCGTAGTTTTCGAGAAAAAAAATAAAATAGCCCCAAAAAATAAAAAAAATTTTTTTGCCATTTTTAGAACAATCTTCTTACGCTGATTCCATGAATGTTATTAGTTTTCTTGTAGCTATCGTAGTTTTCGAGAAAAAAAATAAAATATCCCAAAAAATTTCAAAAATTTTTTTTTCATTTTTAGAACAATTTTCTTACGCTGATTCCACGAATGTTATTAGTTTTCTTGTAGCTATCGTAGTTTTCGAGAAAAAAATAAAATAGCCCCAAAAAATCAAAAAAAAATTTTTGCCATTTTTAGAACAATTTTCTTACGCTGATTCCACGAATGTTATTAGTTTTCTTGTAGCTATCGTAGTTTTCGAGAAAAAAAATAAAATATCCCAAAAAAATTAAAAATTTTTTTTTTACATTTTTAGAACAATTTTCTTACGCTGATTCCACGAATGTTATTAGTTTTCTTGTAGCTATCGTAGTTTTTGAGAAAAAAAAAAAAATAGCCCCAAAAAATCATTTTTTTTGCCATTTTTTAGAACAATTTTCTTACGCTGATTCCACGAATGTTAAGGTTTTCTTGTAGCTAATGTAGTCTCTTTCGAGAAAAATAAATATCCAAAAAAAATCAAAAATTTTTTTTTCCATTTTTAGAACAATTTTCATACGCTGACTCCACGAATGTTATTAGTTTTCTTGTAGCTTTATTTAAGAAAAAAAATAAAATAGCCCTAAAAAACAAAAATTTTTGCCATTTTCAGAACAATTTTCTTACGCTGATTCCACGAATGTTATTACTTGTAGTTATCGTAGTTTTCGAGAAAAAAATAAAATATCCAAAAAAAATTCAAAATTTTTTTTTCCATTTTTTTGAACAATTTTCTTACGCTGATTTTACGAATGTCGAATGTTATTAGTTTTCTTGTAGCTATCGTAGTTTTGAGAAAAAAATAAAATAGCCCCAAAAATCAAAAAATTTTTATTAGCTTTAGAACAAATATTTCACGCTGATTCCACGAATGTAGTTTTTTTGTAGCTATCGTAGTTTTCTAAAAAAATAAAATAGCCCCAAAAATCAAAAAAAAATTTGCCATTTTTAGAACAATTATCTTACGCTGATTTCCACGAATGTTATTTGTTTTCTTGTAGCTATCGTAGTTTTCGAGAAAAAAAAATAAAATAGCCCCAAAAAATCAAAAATTTTTTTTTGCCATTTTTAGAACAATTTTCTTACGCTGATTCCACGAATGTTATTAGTTTTCTTGTAGCTATCGTAGTTTTCGAGAAAAAAAATAAAATATCCCAAAAAATTTCAAAATTTTTTTTTTTTATTTTTCTTACGCTGATTCCACGAATGTTATTAGTTTTCTTGTAGCTATCCTAGTTTTCGAGATACCTATCGTTAAACCCACTATGACGTCATATAGTGACGCCCATTCGGGGACTAATATAAGTCGAAGGTCTAAGTGCAAATTCCGAAAAAAAAATTGAACAGAAAATTATCGGGGAAATATTTTCTTTGTGATTTTAGAGATTTTCACACTTAGACCTTTGACTTATATCAGTTCCCGTTGAAACGTCACTATATCGAGTTGAAGCGAGTTGATACACTAAAAAGTGGCATTTGAAAGCGTTCAGCCGCTTTTGCGATTCCCGTAAGGCGACACTATACTATAGTGACGTTTCGAAGGGAATCGAAAAACGATCTAACTTGATCGCGCAACACCTTTTAAGGTATAAACTATCACTTCAACCCCATATAGTGACGTCTCAACGGGAACTGATATAAGTCAAAGGTCTAAGTGTGAAAATCTAAAAAATCACAGAGAAAATAATTTCCCAAAAAATTTTAAGTCGAAATTATTTTTCGGAATTTGCACTTAGACCTTCGACTTATATTAGTTCAACAAACAAACGAACGAACGGTCAGACGAACAAACGAACACAAAACATACTATATAAGTCGAAGGTCTAAGTGCAAATTTCGAAAACTACGATAGCCACAAGAAAACTAATAAAATTCGTGGAATGATGTAAGTCGAAGGTCTAAGTGTTAAGTCGAAGGTCTAAGTGTTAAGTCGAAGGCTCCGGGCGTTAAGTCGAAGGTCTGGGTGTTAATGAAGGTCTGCGCAAGTCGAAGGTCTAAGCAAGTCGAAGGTCTGCGTTAAGTCGAAGGCTCCGCGCTAAGTCGAAGGTCTAAGTGCTAAGTCGAAGGTCTGAGACGTCGAACTTCTAAGTGCTAAGTCGAAGGTCTAAGTGCTAAGTCGAAGGTCTAAGTGCTAAGTCGAAGGTCTAAGTGCTAAGTCGAAGGTCTAAGTGCTAAGTCGAAGGTCTAAGTGTTAAGTCGAAGGTCTAAGTGCTAAGTCGAAGGTCTAAGTGTTAAGTCGAAGGTTGAAACGTCACTATATCGAGTTGAAGCGAGTTGATACACTAAAAAGTGGCATTTGAAAGCGTTCAGCCGCTTTTGCGATTCCCGTAAGGCGACACTATACTATAGTGACGTTTCGAAAGGAATCGAAAAACGATCTAACTTGATCGCGCAACACCTTTTAAGGTATAAACTATCACTTCAACCCCATATAGTGACGTCGCAACGGGAACTGATATAAGTCAAAGGTCTAAGTGTGAAAATCTAAAAAATCACAGAGAAAATAATTTCCCAAAAATTTTTAAGTCGAAATTATTTTTCGGAATTTGCACTTAGACCTTCGACTTATATTAGTTCAACAAACAAACGAACGAACGGTCAGACGAACAAACGAACACAAAACATACTATATAAGTCGAAGGTCTAAGTGCAAAAAACTCGAAAACTACGATAGCCACAAGAAAACTAATAACATTCGTGGAATCAGCGTAAGATATTTGTTCTAAAAATGGAAAAAAAATTTTTTGATTTTTTTGGTTGTTTATTTTTTTTTCTCGAAAACTACGATAGCTACAAAAAAAATAATAACCTTTTTGGAATCAGCGTAAGAAATTTGTTTTAAAAATGGAGAAACAATAGTTTCCCTGTAGCTATCGTAGTTTTCGAGAAAATAAAATAAATAACCAAAAAAATCCAAAAACAAATTTCCATATTTTCAGAACAATTTTCTTACGCTGATTCCACGAATGTTATTAGTTTTCTTGTAGCTATCGTAGTTTTCGAGAAAAAAAAAATAACCCCAAAAAAAGAAAAATTTGGCATTTTTAGAACAATTTTTTTACGCTGATTCCACGAATGTTATTAGTTTTCTTGTAGCTATCGTAGTTTTCGAGAAAAAAAATAAAATATCCAAAAAAATCACAAATTTTTTTTTCCATTTTTAGAACAATTTTCTTACGCTGATTCCACGAATGTTTCGAAGGGTAGCTATCGTAGTTTTTGAGAAAAAAAATAAAATAGCCCCAAAAAATCAAAAAAAAATTTTTGCCATTTTTAGAACAATTTTCTTACGCTGATTCCACGAATGTTATTAGTTTTCTTGTAGCTATCGTAGTTTTCGAGAAAAAAAATAAAATAGCCCCAAAATCAAAAAATTTTTTGCCATTTTTAGAACAATTTTCTTACGCTGATTCCACGAATGCTATTAGT
>JABUQX010139696.1:0-15000 GCA_015478945.1 Trachelipus rathkii
ATTTTTCATGGAATATTGTAGTTTTTGGATCTTATAAATCTAATGTAATTAGTAGTTGTTTTTTATTTTTTTATATTAGTTTTTTTTTTTATTTTTTTATTTTTTTATTTCTATTAGTTTAGAATAATTTTTTTGTTTTTTTTTTGAGTTTTTTTAATTGTGGGTCAGCAATTGATAAAGTAATGAAAGTTAATATGGATATTATATTATTTGAAGATTAAAAGGTCCTATTTGTGACCTCTCAATTTAGAGGCATGTAAGCTTTAATAATGGATAATGAAGGATGTTACAATGTCCTTTGTCATATTATTGAATATTTCTTCACTATTTCCTGTTTCAATAATTATTTTAAAATTATTTTATTATAAAGAATACACAGAACAACTTTCAAGTATATTAAATTGAAAAAAGCTAAGGCAAAATTTTTTCATCTTTATTTAACTGTAAAAAATTAAACATTTAAACATTATCAAATAAATTAAGAGGCTAAAAACAAGTAAAATCTAAGAAGATTTTTGGAATTAAATGTAAGTAAAGGAGAATTGGATGTCAAATTTGTGATAGAATGTGTAGAGGATAATGTTAATATATAAGAAAACTCCACTCAATTGGCCTGGGTGGGTTTGCGCATTAGCAAGCAAGTTGAATGAAATAATTCAATTAGATGTTGGCGAATTTGAGAGATTTACTGACTAAATGTTTTAGGGTATATAATATTTATCCCATGCAACCAGAATATACCACAAGCCGTAGGCTTTAAAAAAATAAAACCAGCAAAGAAATTTATAGAAAACGTAATTGAAGAAATGGATTATTATTGTTTGAAGTTCCTAATGGCATTATATGTCTGATGCAGGGTAATTTTATTGAAATTTCAAATATGAAGAATTATGTGAAACTTTTACTACAAAAAATGAATATCAGATTAATGAGTACCGCGGCAGAAAGCCCATGGAGTAATGGTTATGTGAAAAGGTAGTAAGGGTTACTTAAAGAATCATATATAAGTTAAAACAGGAAGGACATACAGAAAGGAATAGATGGCAAGGGCAATGTTTTGCTAAAAGAATGGACTAAACAAATTGACTTGGGGAAATGCTCCGGAAATCAAGCTGTTTTTGGTATTAGAATATTGGTAGTTATCCTAAAACATTTGTATGATTTTGTTTGATATACGTATATAATTTTTTAGGTGAAGAGAGAGATTCTTTTTGATTGACCTAGATTTATTAAAGAATTATTATGTTATGAACAATAGAGAAGTCTAGATTAAATTCATTTTATAGGATAAATGAAAGTTCAGAAAAAAATATATTAATCGAATCTATTGGAATCAAATATTTTGGTGAGAAAAACACGTCATTAGAATTTATTTAATTTTCAAGTGTTGAAGTACATGTAGAGTTGCTAAGGTGAAAAGAGTGATGCGTAGATTAAGATTGTTTTCTACCAGCTAAAGTAATGTGTGTAAATGGAAAAACCATCATAGTAAAACATGGAGGTACGTTTAAGAGCTGTATCAAAAGTTTGCTCAACAAAAATTATAAAATAGTTTAAATGTATAATAACAAGATATTGAAGAATAAAGGTTAAGATGGAACATAAGTTATTCATGATGTTGAAGAAGAATTCGGTATATTGAAAAAATAATAGATAATTTTTAAACGGAATGGTAAATGATACAGATAGGAATTATATATGGTCATAAATTATGGTTTATGGTACTGAAATTAATGTAAAATTTGATAATATCAAACTTGAAAGTATGAAGAGATGTAAAGAAATGACATCAATTGATGAATCTGAAGAAGTTGATTCCAAAAATGTCAAAAAAGTAAATTTTACTATGAAATAAATTAATAGTAATATAATGAAATATATTAATTGTTAATGTTTATGTTTTTATCGATACAGCCCCCCCCCCCACGGAGTTATAATAATTATATAATATTATATGTTTTAATTTCTATCTATTGACGCAATTTGAATACAAATAGGATATATGATATAGATTTGAAGGAGAATTGAGAAAAATATATATGGATTAGATGGTTTATTGAAATGAAGAAATATCATGCGGATGTAGGTGGAGTTCATTGGATTGAAAGTGAAGAATGATAATCATCTTAACTGTTTTTAATGAAGGTAGATGACTCAAAAGGTTATTTATTATCAAGATAAAGTCTAATAAGATTTAAAATTAAGCGTCTATTTCCAATAGGAGTATTCAAATTGAGCAGGAAAGATAAGATAATTTAGCAATGTACACCCTATCATTTCTATGTTACAATGTAACACTATAAGAGTGGTTGGAAGAATTTAGACTACTGCTAAGATGAGTAATTTTTTTAGTTGATAAAATAATTGCATGTAATGATACAAGAAAAAAATTTAAAGCTAGATTAGTAGTTAAAGGATATGAAGAAACAGTTGTGAGTGAAAAAACAAGATTGCACCAAACGGTTCATCTTAATGCATATTGAACATGATTCTATTAACTGCCTCAAGAAAGATGGATTGTTATAATTGCTATTGTGATATTTTCATGCAGCATACTTACAAGGATGATTTCTACAGATTTATGGGCATTTGTAGAAATAGTAGGATTTAGAACCACCACCGGTTGGTTTTTTTTTGATTTGGGGGTAGTTAATTTATGATATGATGGTAAAGGTTGTTTGGATGTTAGGTGTGAAAAATTAAGACAGTGATATTTGGTATTACATAGATGCTTGCTGAATAGTGTTTGTATTATTTCATATTAAATTTAAAAGCAATTAATGTTTTTATTAGGTGTAGGGTGTGTTTTTTTGTTTAAATAACAAGTATAAATTGGAACCTGACTATTTATTTTGAGTGTAATGATTCAAGTGAATATGATGGAAAGCGATGTTTATTTATGTTGATTCAGCGTTGTATGATGTATTGTTAGTGGGTATTAGTGTAGATTTAAATAAATTTTGGAAAATTAAATATAATTATATTAAAATAAATAAATAGCTTATTGTATTATTTAAGTTGATTAACATGTGCAAAGGTAATCATTTAAAAATATTTGAGTGATGTTGCTAATATTTCAGAAGAAAACATGGATAGCATATTGGGAGCCAAAATAAGGATTACTGGTGGAAAGATTTACAATTAATGAAAGTAAAGACATAAGAGAAATATAGGGTAAAATTAATAAAAGGAGGGAAGTAAGGTGGCAGAGATAGGCAATCAATTATAGGAAAAGGGTTTTTATTAATTGGAATGCAATGGGATATGACAAGACTCTAGATTTTAGCCTTATATAGTTAGTATAAATGAGCAATGGAGAAAAAGAATGAATATTAAAGATATATAATAGGACTTCATAGATTGATAATAAAAATAACAGAGAATGATTAATATCATATTCATATTTGTTTAATATTATTATGAGTTAATTATATTTCATTAATATTTCATTAATCTATTTATTGTTTGATGTCGTTTTTCATTTTGCTAATTAGGATGAAATGTTTGATGATAAAATATTTCAACTGTGGAGGGCTATAGTAATTTTTGCTGTGGACAAAAAAGGAAAAATGATACCCATATTGTGGAATATTGTTAAGTCAATTAGAAGTTAAATAAATGATTTTAGTGTTATACAAGCATAGGCAAATAGTTTGCTTGAAGGTATTGAACAAACAATTGACATTTGTATATTAACAAAATTAATTGTGGAATGATTTAATTTTCTTTAAAAATGAATATATCCTTAGGTAGTTAATTTTGATTGAGGACTGGATAGGGTAAGTACACTTGTATGAGTACTTGTTCTTATTTTTTAATGTCGTTAAGGTACATATAAAGATTTAAAAGCTGATTAATCATAATATTCTAGCAATAAGAGAATACTAAATAATCAAAGAAATTATCAATATAATAGGACTTTTTATTATAATGAAATTTCAATTTTTGTTCTTATATATTCACCAAAGAATTACATAATGAAAAAAATATGAAAAATGTAATCTCTAGAAGAGTGAAGGATGTTAAGAATTTAATTGTGAAAATACAAACAACAAATGCGAATTTTTTAAAAAATATTAAATGATGAAAACATTAATTTGAAGAAGCATAGAGGTGGAAGATATTTCAAACTGTTCATTTATCATTTTTTCTCCTTTACGAAAAAAATAAGGACTAAGCGCTTCTTAAATATTCGTGTATAATTTTTATGTATATTTAGTAAATGTTATTTTAAGAAAAATAATAATTAAAGATAAAATTTAAAATTATTAAATAGAATAAAAGTTATTTATATTTATTAATAAATAATTCATTAAATCACATAAAAAATTTTTTTCAAATCATAAAATTAGAAAAAGATATGAAAAAATAAAAATAACAGATAAATATTTGAATTTGAATTGATATTTTCTAAGGACGTAGTAATTTGATTCATCCATCTGCAAGGTCAACAAGAAAGGAGGACTCAAGTCAGGTTCACATCTTCAATGGAGGTAATAAATAATCTATTTGTTGGGCTTGTTAAGCGAGTGTGAATATTGGTGTATATGATAGGTATTTAGTTGATTTTTTATGTGTTATATTATTTTATTATTATTAGTAGTATTTATTTATTATGTATTAGTTTATATTTATATTTTTATAGTATTATATATATAGTCTATATTATATTATATATATTATATATATCGTATATATTTGATTATATAGTATTGTTATATGTATTTAATTTTATTATTAAAGAATAGGGAGAGATTGTATATATATATTATTATATGTTTATATATTTTAGTAGTATTAGTGGTATTATTATTAGATAATATATTATTATATATTATAGTGGTTTATAATTATATAGTAAGTATATGAGTGTGGCCATGATTCGCACAAGGGTTCAGGTGCGTGGTGCGCATTTATAAAATTTCAGTGACCTGCCTGTGGGTTATGGGAAGGGAAAAATAAGTGAGGTGAAGAGCAAATGTGCTGGTGCTTAGAAGTCTTCTCTGATAAAAATGTACGTGTGGTTGGCTCTTTGATGTTGGGCAGCTTGAGGGAACTGCACGCGCTTTCCAGACAGATTTTCGAAAAACAAAAAGAAAGAAATTAAAACAATATATATTATGATTAAGTTTTATTTTTTTATTTTTTGTCATATGTTTAATTATGTGGGTTTATTTTTTGGTTTAAGTATTATTTATTATATTTGAGGTATTTTGAAGTATAGTATTATTATATATTATATATTATAGGGTATATATATATATTTTTACGTATTTAGTAATGTATTATATTATATGTATATAGGTGTTTATATGATATAGTTTTATATATATATATAGATAGTTATTTACTTATTATATATTTATATGTATATATATAGATATTTATTTCTTTCTTTTATCTTCTCTTCTTATTTTATACAATAATATCGGAGTAAGGTGCGTGACCGATGCTTATCGAAAAAGAAAAGAGTAGAGGAAGCATGTGACATAGGTTCGAAAAGAAAGCCCAGCCTTACTCGTCCGCTGGCGTGCGAGTGGACTCTGATAATTATTTTTAGTTTGAGATATCTCAGGGTCGCATGTGCAGTGAAAATCCACCGTAAATGCTTCTGGGAGCATTTGCGATGGACCCCACTAATGGTGTTTCGTCAAGTTAAGGGTGTTTCATTTTGGCCCTTGTGCTTTTTTCCAGGGTTTGGTTCCACAACGCGGATGTAGTCCCTTCTGTTTGACAAATTCTTTTCCCCGCCATTTCATGTCCTGTTAGAATTCGACTTTTTTTACTTGCGTCGGGGGCCTCTACAAAACTCAACTATTTGTTTTCTCTCTTTCGTTTCAAACATGTCGTGTTACTGGACTCAATCGGCACTTTTCTTGGTCTCGGTGGCCAGGCCGGTCGGTTTCCTCAACGACATTGGTTGTTTGTAGTTGGTTTTTGTTTGTTGTTTTTGTTTTTTTTTTGTGATGTGTTGTGTGGGTGTGGTTGGTCAATGGGTGTTTGGGTGTTTGGGTGTTTGTGTGTGTTGTGGTGTTTTGTGTGGGTGTTGTGTGGTGTTCTCTGTTGTGTGTAGTTTAGTTGTTGGTATGTTGTGTGTGTGTTGTTATTGCTGTCTGTTTCGCTGTGCACTAATAAAGCATCCGCTAACCAGTTGTGTTGGGTGGTCCGAGTGTCTATTCATTCAATTGTTTGGTTGTTGTTAAGTACGTCGTCCATATGAGCTGCAAATAGCCATCTCAACCATCGTTTCATTATTTCTTCTCTGTTACACCCTTTCGTCTTCACAAACCAGCACCACTCTCCTAATGTAAGTTCAGTCCTCATTTTATTAAATTCTTCTCACACCTAGCACACCCCTGAAATTGTCCATGATGAATCATCATTGAACTTTAGTTTCTATAACTTCTTATTCGCGATGAGCTTCCAATAGTCTGACTACTTTATACAAGTAACAAAGGTAAACCAACATAGCCCTCATGTAAGTTTACCCTAGGCATCACTCAAACTTAGTCCCTTGTACCATTCCACCTTGAACGAGTTTAATGGCTACCAGCCTACGTTCCTGCCAGGTTCACACTTTCCTACTTTGAGGCACTTCTGCATCGTTCCGTTCTCTTCTCAATTCCAACATATACCTAAATATTTTAAACTTCAGAGTAGATAATCCAGCTGCTCACCAATCTAACATAACTTCACCACTGAGGAGTGTCCTCACTCACCACCATAAGCTTACTCTTATCCACGTTTACTTTCAAAGCCCCTCCTTTTACACACCCTGGCCAATCTTTCTACCAATATCCTCTCAAACTCTCTTCCAGATTCGCCACACAGAACATAATCATCCGCAATATAATAGGTAGGGCACCCTCCACTCATCTCTTTATTCCCACCATTCTAACAACCATTTCCCTGCCATCCCCACCTGCAAATTCTTCAATAAACCCATCCAATATAACAAATTGATAACAAAGGAGACATTAAACAACTCCTGTCTTAACTCCCCTATTTAATCCTAAACCAATCAACCAATTGAACCACCATTTAAATTCTTAATCACCACGCTTCAACTATCGTCATACATCACTTTTGATTAAATTGAGGAAAAAACCGTTGTACCTCCGTTTCAAAGTCATCTAGAAGAATGTTGAGCCTTTTAAAACCTTCCCTATTAACTCATTTATCATACGTTTCTTGCATCATCTTTAAAAATTAATACAATTTATTCTTCTTCTCCCTACATTTGTTCTAAATCATTTGTTTTCAATGTAAAGATTTGATCCACAGCAGATCCTCTACCTTCTAAATTCCCCTTGTTCTTCACCGATCAGTCCTTCAGTCACTAGACGACCTCTTTCGACCAAAATAACCAGCATAATACCTTCCCTACAACACTCATAAACTAATTCCCCCTATAATTTCTACAGTTCCCTCTTTTCTCCCTTACCCTTATCTTATATAAGGGTACTATACCGCTCTCCTCCAATCCCTTGGAACTAATACCCCTCTATAAACCTTTATTACATACAACTTCCCAAAATTCCAATCAATCAGATCTAATCTGCGGCCTCCGTTCTTTGATCATTTCACCCAGTAAATTCATGCTATAACCGTGCAGATTTTAACCAATTCCTTTCTGCTCTTCCCAAAAAAACCCCTTTTTTTTTTTCACTTCCTTTACCCTCATCAATCCTCCATAGTATATATATATATATATATATAATATATATATATATATATATATATATATATATATATATATATATTATATATATATATATATATATATATATATATTATATATATATAATATAGTATATATATATATAATATATATATTATTTTAATATATATATATATATATATATATATATATAATATATATAATTATATTATAATATATATATTATATAATATATATATAATATAATATATATATTAATATTATATATATATATAATATATATAATATATTAAATATATATATATATATATAGTATATATAACTATAATATCATTATATATATATTTACACTGAGAAGATATATTGAGTAGGGGTATTGGGTATTTAAAAATGAGTATTTAGTATTTTTGGGTTACAAGATTTTACTATTGTTAATTTACAACCACCATTTCACAATCAATATATGAAACTATAATGGCAATCATTACATTCCATCTCTCATTGATAATATAAACAAACTATCAAGTAATTTAACAATTCAGTTCAAGAACCGGGATTCAAAACCATAACAACACAGTTTTCCCAAGGAAGTATTATTACAGCTTCTGTTCGATAATATTAAATAAAAATTGGCCTTATTATTACTCGGTCCTTATAGAAATATAGGCTCCCCTTTGTTTATTTGTTCTGAGGTAATTGAAGTGCCTCATAGGCTTCATTAATAACCCAAATTGTTGATTCATCATTAGCGGTTTTGCTTACTTTTATTTTTTTTTTTTTTATATTATATTATATTTTCTATATATATAATAGTTTTTATTATATTTTATAATTTTTAAATATATAATAAATATATTTTAATAATATATATATATATATATATTATATGATATAATATATATTAATTAATTTTAATATATATAGTGATAGCGCTATATTCCTTTTGCTTTCTTCTTACTTTTTATATCGCTGGGGGTGCGTGACAAGCATCGGAAGAAAAGCGTAGAAGAATATGACAAAGTTCGAAAAGAAAGGCTTACGCGCCCCGTCTGTTCTTTTTGACTCGTCGCAGTCAGAATCTACCCTAGAGCTTCACGGAACCAGGACGCATGGTAAGTCGTCAAGTGTAAGGGTTCATCCCTTGGCCCAGGTGGGCCACAACCATACCTTCACAAAACCTATTCACCCCCATTTTGCACCTTTTTTCTCGCCTCTGACTCACATCCTCTCCTTCAGACACTGTTTATGGACTCTCCTTTTTTGCGGTTCCACTCCACTAAACATAGCTAACCAACCAGCTAGTGCATTTCAATCGCCTTCCATATTGACCTCTCTCTTTCTTTTCTCTCCATTCCTTTCTTCACACCACATAACCTCCCTAAATATTCTTCATCTCCCTCATTTTATCATTCCTTTCCCTTCCAGACCCTAAAGATTGTCGCATCTGAACATCGTTGAACCTTATCCTTACCTCTTTCCCAGATCCAGTCTCACTACTATAAGCGATTACAGATACACAATGCTCATGCCACACAAAACCAATACCGCTATAATAGGTAGGCCCTCCTCACCTCTCCATCAATTCTACCTTTTGCCCATACCCCCATCTCCAATTCCTTTATAACCCCATCCATATACTTGTCGGGGGCTCCTCCGGCTCACTCCGCTTTATATTAACCAATCTTGCCATTATCTTACCACGCTTCCTATCGTCATACTCTTTGATTTCCATCGGCCTACCCCCCCATCATTACCACCTACCATACGGGCTTCCCTTTCTCCTTATCTGGTTGCTCCTCTAAATACATTTATTCCTCTTCTCCTCATTTTCTCAATTAAATCCACACACACTCTACCACTCCTAAACACACCTTGTTCTTTCCCCATCAAGTCCTCAGTTCACGCACTCTTTCGGCTTTCGGGCATATATCTTCCTCCCAATACTCAATAAACTAATTCCCCTAGTTTTATATAGTAAGGGTACTATTACTGCCTCATCCAATCCTCGACTATACCCATAAATTGCTTTTATTACAACTTCCAATCAATCAATCCCATCGAGGTCGCCGCCGCGTAGCTCGCCCTCTCCTCCTACACACCTCACATTCTACCCATCTCTTCAATCAATCAACCAAGTAATTCATTAATACCTGCAAAATTTTACCAATTCTTCCAAACTGTCTCAACTTCTAAACCCATTACTCCTCCTTGCTAATGACTCATCCCCAAATTACATATTCCTTCTTGCCCAATCAAACCCACACACATTCTACTTATCAACTTCTTATATATTGTTAATATTGTGCAGATTCTTGAAGTGTTCTTTCCACACTCCCCTCACATCCATTTCATCAGTTACAAAAGTACCATCCCTATTCATTATTCGCGCTTCCTTTCAGAAGAGCTTCTAAATTCCCTTCTAAGTCCCCGTTCATCCTCCTTCCAACTATTCATTTACCTCTTCTTTTCTCCTACATGTGCATCTTTTAGTAATTCCTTTTTTCCTCCTTATATACTCACATCTTTCTTTTGAAACTTCTCATTTGCTTTTAAGTACATTCAACCACGCTTCTTTTTTACTTTTAAACTGCTGCAATCACCTCTACCTCCAACCATCCTGTTAACATCTTACTTCCTACTTTAGAACATCTACATACTTTCTTTGCACTACTAGCAACTGCTTCCTTCATTTACTCCCAGATTTGTTCAGTTTCAACTTGTTCACATTCAATAAATATATCTTTCTTTCTTTCTTTATCTTCCTCTTTGCCCCAAGACTGGGGGTAAGGTGGGTGTCATGCATCGGAAAAGAAAAGCAGTAGAGAATATGACAAAAGTCGAAAGAAAGCCCAGCCTTACCGCCCCTCATTAAATATTAATAGTGATATATATATAATATATATATATATATATATATATATATATATATATATATATATATATATATAATATATATATATATATATATAATATATATATATATATATATATATATATATATATATATATTATAATATATATATATATATACCGGTATTAGTAAAAAATTTAAGATGTTGAAAAATTATAATATTAAAATTTTCAAATGAAATATTCTTACCTGTAAAAAGCTTACTGTCATGAGTATAAGCGAATATGATGATATTCCACCAGTAAAAACTTCATTTAAATCACGTTGCAATAAAAATTGTTTAAGCACCATAACAAGTTTAGACAAAGCTGGGAACCTTTCTTTGTATTCTTTTATTAGTCGAGCCGAATTAACGCCACTGCTCATGTTAAATGATATATCTACCTTAACGTCCGTTTCACTATCAGTCAGCTTTACAATAGGAACCTAACAAAAAAAATAAAAAATAAAAAAAAAAAACATGGAGAAAAATTACAATATAGAAACTTCACAAAGAAAAAAAGTGGTGAAAAATTAATGTAGTTAATCCACTTGGAACTAAACTGTTGATATATACAAGAAAGAAAACTTTAAGAATCTACTCACTGAAGCTCTATCTAAGACTTTAAGGGATGATGGCTCTGCAATATTTTGATCTAATAAAGCCTTTTTTAAAGTATGAAGAGGTAAGGTTTCCCACTGGCCCAGAACCACAAGATCAATATCACTGAAAAAAAAGGAAAAAATTATTTTTTATTAATTAATCTTACTCATCCTTTCATTAGATATCACTAACGTAATTTTAATCTAATCAACTAAAAAATAATTTCTTTTTTGGAGTATGTGTACAGGTAACCACCACTGCACTAAAGAAAGAAGAAGAAAGAAAAAAAAAAAAAAAGGTACAATGAGGTAAATATTTTATAAAGAATTTCCAGCTCATGTAGAAAGGAATGCAAAAACTATGTCACATTGATAATAAGTGGAATCAGACAAAATATGAGCAAGGCGATTCCAGGAAGGAATGGTAAGTAAATCAGGGAAGAATTTGCAATGGATGGTTGAGATGGCGTCGCAACCAACAAATATATGGGTGATAGTAAGAGGACTACAAGAACAAAATGGATAGGATGGGAGGTTACTTATGAGGGGTTTAACATTCCGCAGCTTGGTGCCACTTGAATACTCTGCACAACACGTCTCCCAGCATGATAAGAAACCCTGATGGATACTCATATAAAAATTAGTCTCAGGGAAGTGTCCCAACAGTATATCCAGTGGAAGGTATAGTCTGTTAGTTACCCTGATGGTGGCAGCATATTGGGGCTCAGCATTAGCTCCCTCGTTACTCAGAACACCCACATGGGAAGAGACCCAATAGAAGGCAATGCCTCTCCTTTTCATTTGAACAGAGCTGGTAAACTTTTGGACAGCTGAAAAAATCAAAGGATCTCTTTGTTGATCAGTGCCAAGAGAGGGGTTCTAGTCTGAGATGGTATTATTGGTATAATTACGTTTGGGTGGGAGGCTGCTAATTCTGCCCACAGCCATAACCAACGCCATCAGCTTAGCCGAGAAGATAGGTCAGCAGGGACCTGAGTATGGAGGAATAAGGAGCACATGATATGTTCTCTTTGCAGGGTCAAGGGCATCATCCCAGTCTCTCCTTTGGCAATGATCAAAATGCACCTGTTGCAATGTACAGAGTCTCATTCTGAATAGGATCAAGGAGGCAAAGATACAACTGGAAGGTCAAAGGTCAATGGCATCATCCCAGTCTCTCCTTTGGCAATGATTAAAATGCACCTGTTGCAATGCACAAAGTCTCATTCTGAATAGGATCAAGGAGGCAAAGATGCAACTGGAAGGTCAACCCATATATGGCACATTCATAATTCAATGTAACCCTTATGAGCATTATGTAGAAGTTAGCACAGTCTTCCTGTCCACACCCCATGCCATAGTAAGAGGTCCTATGATCGGTGGAAACTATTTTAAAGTTGATTAATGTGAGGAAGGTATGAAAGGCGATCATGGAGCAACAAACCAAGAACCTTACTATTTGCTCCACTTGGATGGGGAGCCATACAGGTAAAAAAAAAAGGGGACTGTATTCATCCTCCTTGAAGGGGGTTTCTCTGGAAGAGCATCACTTTCAAAGTGGAGAATTTGAAGCCATGCATACTTCACCAGGATGTGACCATGCTGATGGCTAATAGAAGCTGATGTAATACACAAGGGAGTTTTGCAGCAGTGACATACAGTTCAAGATCATTCACATAGTGAGCAATGGATTGAAATAGGGATGGTATCAACCACTTCCTTAAAGCCTATTGCGAAAATCAAAATATTCAATAGACTGCCTTGTGGCACACCTTTGTCCATGACAATGTCTGGAAAGAGTGGTTCCACACCAGACAAAATTAACAACAATCTGACATCTGGGATTGAAGGAAGAGCGGAAGATGTCTCCTGAGGTCCAAGGAGTGAAGGTTTTACAGAACCCCCACCCTCCATGTGGAATCACATGCCTTTTCTAGATGGCCAGGGTCAATTTATGAGAAGCAGGAGCCTCACATACATCATGGTTCAAATGAAGGAGAGGATCCTGAGTAGAGCGATGATAATGAAAAAAAAAATTGATGGTCAAAACATGCATTTAGTAGTTCCAATGTAAGAACAAGATGGGAAGCTACCAATCTCTCTATCAACTTGCATGTGTTGCAAGTTAAGGAGATGGGTTGATGGTTGTCAGAAGAAATTGAGTCCTTCCCAGGTTTCGGAATCGGGATGATATAAACTGTCAACCAAATAGGAGGGAAGACAGCTTCCTCCCAGATTTTTCTATAAGCTAAGGCTGTTGGGTGAATATGCCCAATAATTTGGAATGAAATGTTTTCAGGGTCAGAAGCACCATCCTTACGCAGCTTTAGTGCTTCTCAGAATTCTGCTCTCCTAAAGTTTGTTATAAGAGGGGGTCCTCTAGAGGGGAAACTGAAAAGTCTGGAGTCTCTCCTAGTAAATGATCTAATCTAAAAGGTTCTTGATATTGGGATCCATTGGAGCAGGAAGCAAAATGAAAACACCACTCATCAGCAACAATATCCAATCTGCATTGGGGATGGTATAGTGTCATCCCACAATGAGTTGGGGGAGGTTAAAATCACTCAATCATCAACAGGGAAATCAGAGTGAATGGGATAGATTTGTGAAGCAGAATCTCTGCCCCACCTCGATCATTAGCTCCATGATTTGGGGAGACGAGCTCCCTGTATGAGGATGGTGGGAAAAGGACACAGTGGCATAGTTGCAGATCCTGTAGACTAGCCATCAGGTGATGTGCTTCGATTAGTCTTGTTAATTCTTCATAGTTAGGGAAATATCCAAGCCAATTCCATTGGAGAAAATTTGTCATATTAATTGGAAAATGTATAATCAACTTCCGATGCAATCCATAACAATAGTCATATGGTGAGAGTCAGGCGCCGTTTGGGAATACATTATAACAAGATCCAGAGAGCCACTCAATGACCCACCAATTGAAATCTTGAATCCCAGGGGAAGATAATGCCAAAGGGATATGGGGAACCTCTTTGTTTGGAGCAGAAAAGGTTCTTGGCTTCCAAAGGAGTGCTCTCTCTTAAGACGAAAGCCATTTGCTGTTTTTTAAGGCTCGGATAGGTGCTTGTCAACTAAGCAGACGAGAGGAGTGTCTCACCCTCTCAGCACCTTTATCAATTCGAGTAGCATTAGCTGAAGTACCCTCCAAAGAACAAGATGTTCACTGGTACAGGGAATGTCAGGATACCCCTCAATAGTTTGATGTGTGTTCAAATTCTCAGGGGTTTCCCATATCAAGAGGCCAAGTACTGTAGCAGGAGAGAGAACTGAACCAGTCTGGGAGATATGTCCTTTCCCTTCCAACCCCATCAGCATCCACTCTCCATTCACTGCCTCGTGGGGTAGAGTCACTTCCTTTTTCTGGACAGCCGCGGTGACGGGAGTTTTTTCCCACCACCACCACCAAAGAGCTCTTGCTGGATGGGACCTTAATGTCAACAGGGGGGCGCTCCGTGGTTGGAGAGTCATCAGAAGAATCCAAAGTGGCATCCAAGTATGTTTAAAACTCACTAGAAAGCATCTGAAGCAATTCTGTCTTGGGCTAAGTGCGGAATAGCATCATAGAATGGGTAGGAGTGGAAGCAACATTTTTCTTCTTACTTTCACAGGGGTGGTCATAGCGACGAACACGTTTTGGCTTTCAAGAGCGAGTAAGATACCTTAGTCTGAACAATTTATGTTTCTTTCAAGAAGTTTGTAGAAGACCCACCTTTGGATAGGTGAACAGGACTAAGTGACAGTACATCATGATGCCTCCCTGGGGAAAGAGAGAATGGACATTCCTGAGATGGTGTAAAATGGGTTAGAG